>RYFJ01002140.1:0-83414 GCA_003991445.1 Oryza meyeriana var. granulata
CGTCTGCCTCAACCTCTCGTCAATGCATCAGCCTACAGATGGCGCGCGTCGAAGAACCCTCCTCCGGGGGCAGCGGACGCGACCACGCCTCCCGCGTTTTCCTCGCGAACTACCGCGACTCTCACGAACTACCGCGACTTCCTCCGCACGGCGAACTCACACCCCGGACGCGACCCGCCTCTTGCCCGTATGCATTCTCCCCGGGAAGCGTTTCCTTCTCCCATGCCTCCCTCTCGGTCAGCCGGAAACTGTGCGGCGATTCGTGGCCCCTTCAAGTCGGGACGACGCACCTCTCTGTGCCGCGGCCTCGGACAGCGGTCCCACAAAAAATCGGTGCGACAGTACGGCGGCAAGCTGCCGCAGCGCCATCCGGACCGCTGCCGCCGGCCCGCTCAACACTTTTCCATGTTTTCAGCCCCGGTCCGGTACGTAATCGCATCTAAGCAAAAATCGTCAAGCTACGTCAGTACATGGCGAAACCAGGCGGACCCAGCGGTCCCCCATTGCTCTTCAAGACATGCCCGTCCTGGCCCGGAGTGGATCCCGGCCGAGGCAACAGGGCGCAGGGCCACTGTCGCGAAATGGGAGCTGGGGTCCCACAGCCTGCGGGACGCGTGGATCTCCGGCCACATCGCTCCCCGGGATATCCTGCACGACCGAGCGGCCCAGGAGCCGTGTCTCCCGCCGTCGTCCCGTGCCGGATGCGTCGCCCGCGCCCGGGTGCTCGTCCCCGCGCCCGGACGCGCCTCCTGTCGCCCGCCCCTCCACGCCGGCCGGGCCGCGTCGCCCAAGCAGGGAAGCACCGCCTCCGGCCTCGCCCGGGAGCCGCCGCCGCGGCCCGGCAGTGCCGCTCGGGAGCGGGCCGTCCGAGCGCCTCCTTGCCGGCCCGGGCGAGTGCCGCGGGCGGCCTCCTCCGCCCCGGCGCGAGTGCGCCCTTCCCGAGGCGCCGCCTCCGGGCGTGTGTGGCAACCAGACACCAGACCAGCCGCCCCAGTCACCCGACAGGGGCTCCTCCAGGCAGTGCGCAACAGGCGGCTGCGGCATGCAGTGCTCAAGCCCCACACAGCAAGCTCCGGCGATGGGCTCGTATCAGACTGTGCCACAGAGAGCTCGCCGGAAAAGGCTCTCTCGCGTATTCTGGGCAGCTGTGGACTCCCCAATCTATAAAGGAGGATCCAAAGCCCACCGAACGAGGGAAGCAAGCTTAGCATTAAGGAACCCCGAGTCGTTACTCGACTAGAACCCCGGGCTCTCCGATCTAGCCATTCTCAGACGACTGTTTCTCTTCTTAGCTCGCCAGCGGCGACGAGCTCACCTTGTAAACACCAACCACATTATCCACTAATAATACACAAGGAGAGGGTATTACGCTCCGACGCCCGAACCTGCTAACCGCCTCATGCCTCGTCCGCGTGATCTCACGTTCGACGTCCGGCCCCAAGCGACGGTCCGGGACCTCATGTTTCCAGCTCGGGCCCCCTGTTCCAGAGGCCTACGATCCGCCTGACACGATAGCTGAGAACAAGCTCCCTGGCCGAAGCCTCAAAGGGGTCTCCCGACTCCGCCGTCGAGGCTTCGTCTCGACATCGTGCTTACTGAGCATCATACTCCCATAACGTACGTTACCGTCCGGATTGAGACCAGTTGCTGCTGTCTTAGCTGATAAACCTGCTTCTTCGCACGCCTCAGCATGCCGCCTCAAAATGCCTGTTCCACTAGAAGATTTCCAGAGAGTTTAGTTTTACAAATTTTACATTTCGCGTAAGTTACCTCCCTTCCATCCGCGGCGGTCTCCTTGATCTTATCAAAATGTTGCCAGGCGGAGGAAGTTCTTGATATCTTTGAGCCGGTTGCCGTTGACAAGCTCCCGCTCGCAGTTCCGGATCCTTGTGAAGCCGCATGTATTTCCTCCGTATGTTCTTGCGGTGTAGGAGCCGACCCGGAGTTGTCTCCTTGCGACATCGGACAGATAGCTCGGGTCGAAGTCGCTCAGTGGAACGTCGGGTAGTTCGATCCATCCTGCAATATAAATAGAGAAGAAAATTAGTATTAAAAAAATAGTACGAACAAAGAAGAAAATTTAAGATTTTTTTACCTTGCAGGAGCACCGAAGGCTGCAGCTATTACCTATGAGAATGTGGGAAATTTTTGAATTTTAGACAAAATTTTGTCTAAAACAAAAATTTTGAGCAAAGAGAGCAAAAGAGAGGAGAATAGAGCACAAGAGGAGAGATTGGGAGGTTTGGATGAGCAAAATGTGGCTGGGGGTTCCCCTATTTATAGGAAAAAATTTCACAATTTTTCGGAGTTTTTTTTGATATTTTTTCGGATTTTTTTGGTCATGCAACGGCTAGATTTTTCGTTTTTTCGGACCGTTGGGACACGTGTCAATTTTTGACTGGGCCAACGCGGCCGAACACTGTTGCAACGGTCATCAGCGTCGCGATGGGCAGATGTCAGTGCAACGGTCGCCTGCCTCCTCCTCCCGCACGCACCCGGCCAAGCCGGCCTCGACCTCCTCCCGGCCTCCTCTCCTCGGCTCCTCGGCAGCCCTCCGCCTCCTCCCGCCGCCTCGGCCTCCTCCCGGCCTCCTCGGCTCCTCCACCTCCTCCCGCCGCCTCCTCGGCTCCTCCGCCTCCTCCTCGGCTCCTCCGCCTCCTCGGCCTCCCGCCGCCTCCTCCTCGGCTCCTCCGCCTCCTCCTCCTCTCGCCTCCTCGGCTCCTCCGCCTCCTCCCGCCGCCTCCTCCCGGCCTCTCGCTCCACCGCCTCCTCCCGCCGCTCCTCCCGGCTGTTGCCTCGGCCTCCGCCGGCGCCCTCCGCCGGCGCCTCCTTGCCCGGGCGCCTGCCCGGCCTCGGCCGCCGACGCCTGCCTCGGCCTCCGCGGCCACAGACGCCTGCCACGGCGGCGCGGCCTCCGCCGCCGCCCTCCGGGCAGGCCGTGCCGGCCCGTGCCCCGTGCCGTGCCCCGTTCCCGCGCCCCGTGCCCGTGCCCGTGCCCCGTGCCGTGCCGCCGTGCCGCACCGTCGGCCCAGGCACGGCACGGCTACTCGGGCCGTGCCGGCACGGCCCACGACCAACCGTGCCGGGCCGGCCCGGGCATAGTTACTGTAGCACCATGCCCGGGCCGGCCCGACGGGACACGGCCCATTTGGACATCTATAGGCTTAGTGGTCACCATGTCATTTTATCTCGTGCTGTAGCTTGTATCCGTTGTTTATTAACGGAAAAAGGCTGTCTTGATTAGCTTGTCATACAGCAGATGAGCATTGTTTTATTAACGGAGAAGCTGTGTTTTTTGATTAGCTTTTCATACAGCAGGTCAGCAGCAGGTCAGGAAGTGCTGATCCATGGATGTCTTCGAAGCTTGACATTTGCATTTCCATGAGCATATGCGTCACAGAACAGTCATTGGCACATGCTGTCTCTGTATTGTGTAGTTGATGACAGATTGATCATTACATTGCAGAGCCTTTCTCTGTCTGTGTCAAACGAATTCCTGGTTCGGACGAGTGACAACTTCAAGGAAGGTATTAGATGGAAGACAGATGTCCCTAACTAGAATTTGACAGGCTAACGCCAACAAGGAACACCCAAGTTTGCATGTTATTATCAGATACTGGACGAAACAAAAGGACAAAGTTGAACTGTAATCACTAAAAAGGCGAGTCGAATAGCTGCACTGACTAATCCTGGACATGCATATGAAAGAATTCTGCAATCACGACATCAAAGAACATCAGCAGCTTGTCCGAGAACCCAACTGGCCAACTCACATGATCACATCTTCAGTTCTGTCGTCCCTGTTCCTTGAACACTGGGGCGTTTTGTTACGTGCCGAGTTCTCAGCTTCACCACTTTCCTGCCCAGAGAATTCCTTAGCCTGGTAGCTTGCAATAGCATGTCCTCAGGTGCTAAATTTCTGACACAAACAACTCGCTCATTATGATTTTCTGCACAAGAACAATGTTGCTTAGAAAACTGAGGGCATAAGCTTCATTTTCTCAAAAACACATTTGTTGGTAGGCCATGTAAACCCAAACATGAAGAAACATTAATCATGGAACAAGAAAAACAATCCCGCTGTTTGGTTCAAAGAATACCCTCATCCTAGAGTCCGTCAGATCCCACGGAACAGGAACATGTGACCCGATAAAAAATTTTCTGGTTCATGCAATGGGATTAACCTCATCCTAGGACTGAAACACTCCAAAGGTGGATAAGATTATGAAAACTTGTGGAATGCAGTATGCACATATTCATCCAAGATGGTTGTACTAATTGTGGCCAACATGCATTCCTCAAATACACAGTCCCCTTAACAAGGTTTCTTCAGAGTAAAATCACGTAGTACAACCATAATAATATGTAAACTAATGTTTAACGACAGACAAGACAGCAGCCTACTGCTGTTTGCATCTTGGCAAACAGGTGAGACTTTGGGTAGACAACTACTCCTATGGCATTTGACTCAGAATGAACTCAAAGATGTAATTTCAGTACCAGAAAGTGACATCCTTATCAGTAACAGCAATAAGGCTCCTATAGAGTTCCTGGTAATTTTACAGTGATTGAAAATCAAGGGAGAAGATCTTACTGTAAATGCCCTTCAGGTTAGGATGCTGACCACGGACTAACTCTGTCACCACCTCTAAGTGGGGGTTCTTTTCCTTAAAAGCTGGAAGATGTGCCTCCATAAAAGCCCTGCAATTCCAAACAGCACTTTCATGAAGGAGCAACCAAATCAAAACAACTAATTGTTCAGACATCAATTTTCAACAACAAAAGTAACAGCACCATGAGTAAGCTCGAAAATCATACAAATCATACTCTAATTATAGCCTATCGATCTACACAAAGAGGGGATATAATGTGAAAATTACTGTCCAGAAAAAAACAAAGTCCCAAATGATTGGCTCAAATTGTGGCCATACCGCCTAATGCATGGCTCTATTTTCTTTCCATGTTTCAGTATGATAAATGCACCGAAATTTACTTGCCACAAATGAACATTTTCCCGCAGGGGAACATGTATAGCCCTTCATTTGGCTTAATGCACACAGAATTGCACGCAAGTACAAACCCATCTCTGACGCACAGCCAACAGACTAGTCAGGGTAATCGAAGACAAAAGTAACAGTTCCGGGATCTAAATCAGTTCCCGCAACAAAGGAAACGTAAATCAGATCATCTAGGAGGCTCGTAGTATCATCATGGATAAGAGCTATACCTGATTCCCCTGCTGCTCCCTCCCCAATCGCAATAGTTCACCACGAGCTTCTGCAGCTGCCAAACGCCCCTCAGCGCCATTCCGCCGCAGCCGGGATCGATCCAAATCGGGAGCTGCACGGGGACCTCCGCTTCGCTGAGCAAAACAGTGCAGCGGGTCACAGAGCGGATGAGAAAGACGAGGAGGCAAGCGGACGAAGCAAATCAATCCCTCCTTACTTGCTCGCCTCTGGCGCGCGAGTTGGGGGTAGGGATGAAAACGGAGCGGATACGGACGGATAATGCTCGTACTGTATTTGTTTTCATATTTTTAGTCGGATACAGAAACGGATACGAATAACTCGGATACGGAAACAAATACGAATCATTTCGAATACAAATACGGTTCGAATAGGATTGGACACGAATACGGAAACAAATATTTCTCGGAACAAGAAACCACTCAAACTGTTCGTAGAGACAAATAGAACACATATATTTATCTAATTTATTATAAATATTTATCATTTTAGGAGACATCACAAATTAAACATAGTGTATTGAGTTCAACGGTACCGCGTAGATAAGTATAACACACAACACAATCAAGTTTAACAAGTAACACAGATAAGTTCTACGTATACTGATAGAGTGATAGCACAAAACACAGGCTGGAAGAGAAGAACAAATTGACAAATTACCGAGGTCGGGAGGCGGCGACGGGCGGCCGAGGTCGGGAGGCAGCGGAGTCGCGGCGACGGACGGCCGAGCTCGGGAGGCGGCGACGGGCGGCCGATGGCGGCTGAGGTCGGGAGGCAGCGGAGTCGGGCGGCCGAGCTCGGGAGGCCGAGCTCGGGAGGCGGCGACGGGCGGCTGAGCTCGGGAGGCGGCGACGGGAGGCCGAGGTCGGGAGGCGGAGCTCGGGAGGCGGCGACGGGCAGCCGAGAGAGGCGGCGACGGGCGGCCGAGCCCGGACACCGGCGGCCGACCGACAGGCGGCGACGAGTGGCGGCGGCGGGCGGCGCTGCGCCGATGCGCGATGCGGGAGTCGGGGCGGCGCCGATCTGGTTCTGCTTCTCTGGCTCTGCTGCCCTACTTCCATCCAACACAGGCCACAGTATTGGGCTTTTGGGCTGTTGAGTTAATGGGCCGGTTTTTTAGGATGGGGTTACTTCTGGGCTGCTACTTGGGTATCGCGGATATCCGCATATAATAATCTTCGGATATGTGGCTCCGTATTCGTATCCGTCGGAAACTGCGATACCGTATTTGTATCCATATCCGAAAAAAATTATCCGTATCCGGATTATCCGAAAATTATCCAATCCGAACTGTATCCGTATTCGTTTTTCTCCGAATCAGACGGAAACTATCCGCTCCGTTTTCATCCCTAGTTGGGGGTGGAGACGGCGAGCGGAGGAGACGGCGATAGGAGGAGGCTACTACGCTCCAGGTTAGGGTTTAGCCCAGTGGAGATGCAGAGAGGAAACCTGGGCCTCCATGGACCTTACAAGGCCAGGCCCAGTCCCATGTTATAACAAAGAGTTTGGGCTGTAGACCGTATTGTTACTTAACGATTTCCATTTTTTGGGGGTAACTTAATGATTCTGTGCTACTATGGGTTGGTTTGGTTTGAGGCAAAATTGATCTTACCCCTTTTACCGTTGCCAAATTTTGGCAACTTTTGGTATGACCAATTTTGGTAAATACAAAGTAATATTTGGATTGAAGCCAAAAGAGCCTAACAGCGTGTTCAGGAAGGCTTGTTTGTGTAGCCGCACGCAAAACGAGAAACGTTATTAGCACGTGATTAATTAAGTATTAACTATTAGAAACTTGAAAATAGATCTATTTAATTTTTTAGAGATATTTACATATAGAAAATTTTTATAAAAACACACCGTTTCACGTTTCGAAAAACATGCTAATAGAACACGAGATATAAGCCAAAAGCTACAAGCTTAAAAGAACACAGCATAAGTTAATTATTAAAGTGGCTTTTTTTCTAGGATTACTAAAATTTGGCTTCAATCCAATAGACGCTAGATAATATTGAAACTAGTAAATATTGGTGAGACTAACTTTGGCCACAAACCAAACTGGCCCTAAATGACCTGTGGCAATTGGCAAACCAAACCAGACTTGGAGTTTAAGCTCTGTCTCAAAATTTGAAGATTTTATGCACCACTCAGCAGTCAGCGAACCTAAGGCGCATGAAAGCGTAACATCCATACATCGTTCGGTACAACCATGTAGGGATGGACATGGGTTGGTCCACGGGTAATCTAGTTTAAGAGCATCTCCAGTAGGGATCCCAAACTCAGTCCCCAAACAGTTTTTAGGTGGTGAGATAAAAATTTTAGGTCCAGCAGGAACCCTAATAGAGCCCCTAAAATAAGAAGGCCCCCAAATTCAGCCCCTAAAAGCATCTCCAGCAGGGACCTCAAACTCAGCCACCAAACAGTTTTTAGGTGGTGAGATAAAAATTTTAGATCCAGCAGGGACCCTAATAGAGCCCCTAAAATGAGAAGGCCCCCAAATTCAGCCCCTAAGCCCCCAGTCCTGGGGACTCTATACCACAGCCCCTATCGACGTTTTTTTGGCGCCTACGACAATTCCTCGAGCCCACTGTGCCCCGTGCCCGTCGACATCCAGAGCCGCCCGGCTCGCCGGTGGCGGCCTCCTGCCTCGCCGACCTCTCCGCGCCGCCGCCCTGCCTCGCCGACCTCCCGCGCCGCCCTCGGCACGCCGCGCCGCCGCCCTGCCTCGCCGGCCTCTTGCCTCGCCGACCTCCTGCCGCGCCGCCCGGCCCGGCGGCCTCCTGCGCCCTGCTGCTTAAGTGAAGAGCATCCTGTTGCTGCTGTGTCTGCTGCATATTTATGTTTTAATTATAGTGTCAAACTAGGCATATACATATAGTCTACGATAAAAAATAATAGAAAAAAAATAGGGGCTGAGAAATAGGGGCTGTTGCTGGAGTTCAGAGCATTTTTGGGATCCAAAGAAAATAGGGGCAACCCCCATTTAATATTTGAGGGCTCTAAAATAGAGGCTATTGCTGGAGATGCTCTAAGCCCCCAGTCCTGGGGACTCTATACCACAACCCCTATCGACGTTTTTTTGGCGCTTACGACAATTCCTCGAGCCCACCGTGCCCCGTGCCCGTCGACATCCAGAGCCGCCCGGCTCGCCGGCAGCGGCCTCCTGCCTCGTTGACCTCCTGCCGCGCCGCCCAGCCCGGCCGCTGCCCTGCCTCGTCGACCTCCCGCGCCAGCCTCCTGCCTCGCCGACCTCCTACCGCGCCGCTCGGCCCGGCGGCCTCCCGCGCCGCCGCCCTGCCTCGCCGACCTCCTGCGCCGCCCTCCTGCCTCGCCGACCTCCTGCCGCGCCACCCGGCCCGGCGGCCTCCTACGCCCTGCTGCTTAAGTGAAGAGCATCCTATTGCTGCTGTGTCTGCTGCATATTTATGTTTTAATTATAGTGTCAAACTAGGCATATACATATAGTCTACGATAAAAAATAATAGAAAAAGAAATAGGGGCTGAGAAATGGGGGCTATTGTTGAAGTTCAGAGCATTTTTGGGATCCAAAGGAAATAGGGGCAGCCCCCATTTAATATTTGAGGGCTCTAAAATAGAGGCTATTGCTGGAGATGCTCTAAGCCCCCAGTCCTGGGGACTCTATACCACAACCCCTATCGACGTTTTTTTGGCGCCTACGACAATTCCTCGAGCCCACCGTGCCCCGTGCCCGTCGACATCCAGAGCCGCCCGGCTCGCCGGCGGCGGCCTCCTGCCTCGCCGACCTCCTGCCGCGTCGCCTAGCCCGCCGGCCTCCTGCGCCGCCCGGCCCGGCCGCTGCCCTGCCTCGCCGACCTCCTGCGCCGGCCTCCTGCCTCGCTGACCTCCTGCCGCGCCGCCCGGCCCGGCGGCCTCCCGCGCCGCCGCCCTGCCTCACCGACCTCCCGCGCCGCCCTCCTGCCTCGCCGACCTCCTGCCGCGCCGCCTGGCCCGCCGGCCTCCCGCGCCGCCGCCCTGCCTCGCCGGCCTCCTGCCGCGCCGCCCGACCCGGCGGCCTCCTGCCTCGCCGACCTCGGCACGCCGCGCCGCCGCCCGGCCCACCGGCCTACTGCTTAAGTGAAGAGCATCCTGTTGCTGCTATGTCTGCTGCATATTTATGTTTTAATTATAGTGTCAAACTAGGCATATACATATAGTCTACGATAAAAAATAATAGAAAAAGAAATAGGGGCTGAGAAATGGGGACTGTTGCTGGAGTTCAGAGCATTTTTGGGATCCAAAGGAAATAGGAGCAGCCTCCATTTAATATTTTAGGGCTCTAAAATAGGGGCTATTGCTGGAGATGCTCTAACTAAATAAATTAAGTTTAAACTTTAAGATATAAAAAAATAAAAGTAAGTTCATTTTAGTTAAACTATAGTCAGCCACGAATTACTCAAGTGCTGACCCACGCCTATCCCTACAGTCATGCTACAACTTTTTCGTTGCCTCAATAGATTCCAGTACAAAGGAGCAAATCTGCAACAGGTTCCAGTACAATCCAGCAGCAGCCGCCAGCAGATGGTGTTCGTTCATGTTACGTTCTCATTCTGCTGTCTTCTGCTGCCTTCACTTGTTCAAAGTAGGGATGCGCCTGCAGGGAAACAAAAGCAGCATGTGACAAACTTTCAAGGATTATAATTATGGACAACACCATTCCAGGAGCTGATTCCAGGCCAAAAAATTGGTATCGCACTATTTGCTGTACATGCTCGACCAGCAGAAAGTTAGCTTGTGATGAATAGCTGACGGGAACATACCATAGCTTCACGAGCTGTAAGCCTGTCATGATGGTCGTAGCGAAGAAGTTTATCAAGAAAATCAATAGCCTGCACAAAGATTGTTGCAATGATTAGTCCTGAACTCCTGGTTGAGGGAAATGACACACGAAAAATAAAAATCATAGGAAGCGAAGGAAATGTATAAAACCTCTGGGGAGACAAGATGCCTATTTTCTGGATTGATAAACCTAGACCAAGGTTTCCTGCTATGCCTGTGTGTAAAACAACAACAAACGTATCAAGAAAAACTTGATTTTTCCTAATCCAAATGTGATATAACGTGGAAGCATAAGAACAACATATTCTACTGTGAGATAATACCTCCCAATCAGAGACTCAAGCTGGGGATCAAGTTCAATTCTGTATTTATTCAGGTAAGCATTAAGCTGATCTGTACCTAGAACCTGCTCAGGTACAAATAGTTCATCAATATGCTATTGGCTGGAATATTTTCAGGCAGAAAGCAGAGCCGAAATATATAGACACATGTGCAAATGCCCAGCATAAACACATGTGCATGCGTCTATGCGAGCAAAAGACAAAACAACTGTGGCTATGACTGTAGCAAACCTTGGCTATTTTGACAAGCTGGTCATGGTTGTCATGACCATAAAAGAATGGTTCCTTGCGAAATATCTGCATCCAAAACAGTAAATAAAGCCTAACTGTTGCTATATTTCTATATGCAAGTAATTTACAGAAGCAAGGCCATGGCATTTTCAGTAGATTATTTTATAACCATAGGAGGGCAAACACACCATTCCAGCAAACATACAGCCAAGGCTCCACATGTCTAAAGAGTAGTCATAACTTTGGAAGTCAACCAGCAATTCAGGCCCTTTGAAGTATCTGGATAAAGAAATAAGTTCACAGATAAAACTATTCACATTTTCAAATATAAGGGTTCATAATAGTCTTCTAAGACCAATAAATTTGCTATAATGCCGGTAAAGAAGGATGGATGATGCTTGTCCATAAAATTAGCAAATTCAATAAAAATTATTTTGCTAACAACTATTATGCAGAATCAATGTAACAAGGGATGGCAGAAGGCTATGTCACTTCAGATACTTTTATTGAAATGACAAACAAAATCCAGAAATAGAAATTTGAAATTAAGCTAGTCCCAAGCACTATATAAATAATGTTCCATAATGGAAACTTAGATATCTTCTTGAGGATAATAGGATGAGGTAAACATTTAATGAAACGAAACACCGTCAATTGCAGGAAAGGAATATTTTTATGAACTTGCCTTGAGGCAACCCGAACATTGTACTCTTTCTCTGGAAAATAAAACTCAGCAAGTCCCCAGTCAATTAAGCGAAGCTTGCGGAGTTCGTGGTCAATCATAACATTGTGAGGCTTGACATCGCGGTGCATAATTCCTTGAGAATGACAGTAATCCAATGCCTGGAAGGTAAGCAGGACGGTAATTAGAAAAATAACAAGCTATTAGATAAATAAGTCCTGGCTACTAAATCCATGAACACCAAACAAGCCCAACTGAATAACGGAAGCCAAAGGAGGGAAATTATCCAAAAACTAGTAACTAAACAGGAACATAATAGGACGAGATGTAATTACCACATATGAATTTTTGTTATCAGTACATTAGCATAAACAATTAGTATAAGTAGACCTTTTATGTTACCGTGTGCCGACTAGAAAGAATACACTTTATAGGTGGACCATACATGCAAGACTAGTCATGCAGAACATAAAGCTACAACATTTCTTTCAGCCTCTAATTCAAACCCCTGTAGGCCATAGCCTTAATACTCAGTATGCTAGAGAGTCAAGTTAATCAATTTACAGATTAATGCATACAGTTCTGTAACACACTCAACGTTGCAATAGACGAGGATTGATCATAGTCACTATCTACCAGCATGGCCTTTCGACAATGCCATCATGAAATAATGTTAAGTTAATGCCATTTGGAAAAGCCACAAGCACAATTCAAGAGCTTGTTACGAAGTCCATACATAGTCAATGATCAGCGTCTGAAAGGTTATGTACATACAAATACTTCAAACTATCATCGTTAGACTAAAACACAACAACTGATTTGTAACTCTGAACTTATTGCAGCAAAACGGATTTGGGCAAAGTTTAGCTTAATGTGGTGTTAGATAGGAACAATCAGACCCAAGTACTGACAACTCTATCAACCAAAAGAGTTAAAATTTTCAACACTTCTACTAACGACAAAATAAAAAACAGAAGTGCTACCTTAAGAAGTTCATAGATGTAGAATCGAATGTCATAGTCTGTCAATGTTGGATACAGAACTTTGAAATCTGTGCTGTTAACATATTCAAATATCAAACTTGGAGTTTTTGATTGTTGATCTCTGACAAAATTGAGAAGTTTGACAATATTTGGACCGCCACAGAGGTTTTGAAGAATTTTTATTTCCCTCTTTATCTGCAAAAAGAAATAAACTGCTCAAATGTAGTAGTAACTGGATTCAAAAGTATCACCAGCCACACAATGATACTATCTATCTTCTAGTTTGTAGTCATCACTAAATGAAAATGGTAGAAATGGACTTGAACAGAATTGGGATGTTAAAGTTCAGTTGATTGAACCAAGGAACAAGTCAATGTTTAGAGAAGTAGGCAATGCAGAGTTTGACCCATCAAACTAGGCCAAACATTGAGTGTGCCGTCTGGAATAATTAAGCACAACATCCAGAGTTCCTAATCTTCAAAGAAAACAAGGATACCTTCTTTTTCTTAACAGGCTTGAGAATTTTAATGATGCAGCACTCATCATTTGTCACATTAATTCCTTCGAAGACTTCACTGTATTTCCCTCTGCCTACCTTTCGCACAACCTCGTAATCATCCTGCTCACTGAATGGAGAAGAACAATGCATTGGTAATAAAGCATAACTAAAAGAAACTAAATAGTTTGATACTTTTACTTCATTCCCCCAAAGTTGTCAGTTAAAACTGTAAAGTAGATAGGTAGAAGAACATCCATTAATCATGATAATAATAGATGCAGCGCTCATCATTTCTCACATTAATGGCAGGCGTTCGCCGGCCCGGCAAAGATAACAATAGATGGTCATGGATCGGTTGTCTACTCATTTTGAAGAAATTCTTCAGTTAGGTATTTTGGTTGGTGCAACTCTACTTTGTTTCACTAAAACCTACTTAGCTTCAGCCATACATTGAGATAAAAATGGTTTCCCTCAATGAACATTCTTGTGAGTGATTTTAGTAGTGTAGTATATAGTTCTCTAAATGCACACACAACAGCAGCAGCATTGTATCGTCAATCCTCTTGCAAGCATCACAGCTCACGTGATAAATACTGAAGAAAAGTGTCACTTGTTCAACTAATATATACCTCACCCACTGCAATTAGGAAACTTTTAGCAACTAATCCTGTTAAACTTCGAACTATCACCAACACGAAAGGAAGTGTATGATCATAGCCCGTTAACAAATGTTTTGAAATATACATTCCTAAAAACAGAAGGTCCAACTCTATATTGGCAATACGATGATGACCAGACCCAATAGCCACATCGAGCAATACCACTGCAGAACGCACTACTTCACAATCTCCACAGTTCCATCATAGAGCCCTACGAAATAAGCATCTATAATCTATCCCCAAGGCTCCAGTAGCAGCAACAAAGGGCACAGCCACAGATGCAATCGTCTCGCGCCAATCATCATCGCGCTATTCTATATCAGGACTTGAGGAAGAAAAAACAATAGCACGGTCAGGCGTAGGAAATCAGTTTTACCCCCATTCGACGGCGAGGGCCTCGTAGTCCCAGTACTCCCTGGGTCGATGCACGTTCACATCGGCGTACACGCGTGCCGTCGACATGGCCGCCGCAGCCGCCGCCGCCATCGAGCGGGCGCGGGGCAGGGATCCCGCGTGCGCCCCCGCCGCCGCCGCCGCGAGGGCCGCGACGGCGCCTGTGGCGAGGGAGCCGGCGGTGGCGAGGATGGAGGAGAGTATGGTGGTCGTGGTGGCGGTGGCCGGTGGCCGGCGCGCGCGGCGAGGCCGATCGGATTTTTCTGTGCGGGGGTTGGGTCGGGTCGGGTCGGAACGAGCCGGAGGGCGCTATATCGCGGCGGGGGAGCGGGTGCTGGTGCGGTAGCTTTGGCGGCTTCCCGAGGACAAGGGGTGCGCGCCATGAGTCATGCGTGCTGCGGGCTCGCGCACGCCGGTTTCTGAACCAAAATGCGTGCATCTCCTGCACCTGCAGAGTGCAGACCTGCACATCTCCTGCACCTGCAGAGTGCGCACCTGCAGCTGCGAGCTGTGTGTGAATCGCACAAACTTCTTGTTGCAATAATTGGAACTCGTCTTTAAAAAAAAATAGTGCAAAAAGAACTTGTGATAGAAAATCCCATCTCATATCACACGAATCCTATATCGCAGGACCGTCCCGGTAAATCCGGGGGCTCTATACAAAACTATAAACTGGATGAGGGCGACGAGCGAATACCGTCTGGCCGCCGTGACCGTGACGTGACTGTGTGCGTGAGCGATCGAGCGGTGAGGGCGTGAGGCCGAGGTGCCGAGCGGCGAGCGCAATCGTGGAAAGCCGAAACAGAAACGATCGACGGATCGGGAATAGGAAATGCTGCATCGGTTCATCTTCCGCAAGCTATTTGGGCTGCGTTTTGCTACGGATTGGGCCGAAAATCAACTAAATTAAAGCCTGCTATATGATTATACCTAAGGTGTACATTGTATTTTAGGGGCACTTGAAATTTGGGGGTCCTGTGCGGTTGCACAGCCCGCACGGGCCCAAGGACGGCCCTGCTATACCGTTGGATATGCTTTAAAATTCGTACACACAATAACCTTATCTT
This sequence comes from Oryza meyeriana var. granulata, assembly GCA_003991445.1. Taxonomy (NCBI): domain Eukaryota; kingdom Viridiplantae; phylum Streptophyta; class Magnoliopsida; order Poales; family Poaceae; genus Oryza; species Oryza meyeriana. The sequence goes on from RYFJ01002140.1 coordinate 14,899, forward strand.
TTTTCCTCTCTCTCCCCTGTCTCCCTGCACGCATGTATGCGGGCAAGTCACTCGTTGTTCGCTTCTTCCAGTGCCGCCGCCTCCCCCGCCCAGCGCGCCGCCACCCCTTCCCCGGCCTCAACGGCGCCAGCAAGGCCCCGCCGGCTGTCCTCCTCCGTCTCTTCTCTTCCGCCGTTTTCCCCGTCTTTGGCGGCTCCTTTGCCACCGAAGATGCCCCTGCTCCTAACCCCTCTCATTTCGCTCGCCCCCGCCTCCAACGCTAGCCCACCGCCGTCCCTACCCGCTTGGCTCCGTCGGTGCCTCACTAGCCAACCGTGTCCACTGCCCACCACCGGTCATCCACCGTCCACGTCCATCCCTCTAAGCCTTGGAGAAACCCCCCTCTTCCCCCTCTCCCAAAACCCCCTTCTACCTCGACCCTAATCCCATACCCTAATCTGTATGTGCCAATTGATTGGTACCCGACGTAGTATCTGTGTATATACGGTGTATTTTAGGACGTAGAGTAAGCTTGATATAAAGATGCAAATAAAGATGAAAGGAGACATGGTTTTTTATACAGGTTTACCTCCCTTAGAGGTAATAGCCTTACTCTTGTTTGGCCAGAAGGCTGGTGCTTTCTACTACATGAATCTCTGCCGATATGTCGGCATAGAGATTGGGTATGGTGGTCGATGGCTAGGTATCGTCGGGCTCCTCCAATAACGACTACATAAGATGGGGCGTATGTAGCTTTTGCTGGCTCGTTCCTTCCCCATGGGGGGTCTTCTATTTATACACTCGGATGCCACTTGTCCAAGTAGAACTAGGGATACATATTAAATATGAATCCGAGTATTCCTAATAAGTCCTGAGTAGAACTCTGTGTTTCTTTACTTATTAGAAACTTCTTACTTATCTACTGTAACGCCCCGATTTTTCGAGCCGTTAAAAACTATTTTAAATAAATCCTAATTTCAAAAACTCGATCTTTGTGTGTGTGCTTAAGGACCTATGTGACAAGGATCTTAATTCATCCCTCCTTGAAAATTTCAAAATTTTCCCAATCAAAATTCCGATCCAAAATCAAAACTTCGGAAATCGAATTTTGTAATTCGAGTTTCCCTCCGGAGCCCTTCATTAAAATTTCCCTTAGATTGATCCTCTTCAAAATTCAAATTTCCATTAACAACTCCTTTCCCAAGTCCATGGCCCAAACTCCAAATTTTTGAAATTCAAATTCTCTATGGGATTCCTCTACTTTTCCTTCCAAAATTCCATCAAAACCCCTTGTTCAAATTCCCATCAAGTTCTTCCTGAGTCCAAATCACTTCCATTTAAACGCTCCTAAAATTTTCCCTTCATCGAAAATTCCTCCTAAAGTTCGAACCTATCTTCAAAAATAATAAATTTCCACCTTTAGCCCTTCCACTCCCATTTTGTTTTCCAAAAATTTAATTATCAAATTTAAATTCAAAATCTGAGATCAAGGTGCTTAAAATTTATCTTAAGAATCTTTCTGGAAAAATAATAGACAACACTATTTCACTCGGGCCGCCATCTTTTTTTCCTGGGCCCAACTGGCTTCTCTCCCCTCCTTTGCTCCCCTATTCCGCACGGCCCAGTTCATCGCAGCCTAGCCAGTCTCCCTCATCCCTGGCCCACGCACCATCCGCGTCGGCCCACACATACGCCACCCGCGCCCCACAACATGTGTGCTCGCCTGCTTGCCACTGCCATAGACCGATAGGTCGGGCCCACGGCAGGTGCATGGCAGATGGCCGCCCGACCGAACCACGTGAGGACATCGTCTTCCTCACGTCTCTCTCTCTCTCGCACTTGGGATGTTCGGCCAAATGGCCACGAGGGCACGCCGCCGCCACTGCCGTGTGCGTGCACATTTCTGCTCCATGCCGACAAGGTCCAGCTGCTGAGCCGCCTTCACCGTCCCATCCCATCACTGTATCGCCGCCTCTCTCCCTCTCATTCGCTTTGGCCAGCATAGCCGCACCGAACGACACACCACCGCCTCTATCGCTCGTCGCGTAGCACTGCCACGCCCCTATAAATCCGCAGTCCTTCCCTCCTCCTTCCCACCATGGTTGTGCCCCGTCGGTCTCGTTGCACTGCGCTTGGCCTGAGCTCGGGCACCGCCGCCGCCATTCTTTGGTGAGCGTTCCCCCTCTGTTTCCCCTTTCCTCCGCTCCTCTTCTTCTCAATCCCCGCAAGCCCCGAGCGCCCGAAGGCAATTTTTTCCCCTTGCCCGCTTTGTCAGAGGCAGTTGACTCACCGTTGCCACGGACATGGTCGCTGTCGGAGGATTAAACCTCGACAGCGGGAAGTCGGGAGACCCCCCTTTTGAGACTCGGCCAGGGGAGTAGTTCTCAGGCGAAGCCGGCTTCGGGTGGAAGAAGATGAATCAGCGCTCGGGACAGAAGCAGAGGGGCCCGAGCTGGAGACAGAAAGGTCCGGACCGTCCGAATCGGGTCCGGACCGTCCGATCTGTTGTGACCACGCAGGAGAGACGGGGGGATTTATACAGGTTCGGGCCGCCGGAGCGTAATACCCTACTCCTATGTTTTGGACTATGAGAGAGAGATGAATGTGGAGCGGAGTTTACAAGGAGGACCCTGGGAGCTCGGAAGCTCGCCGGGAACCCGGAGGTGGAGTCGGTCGTTCTACCAGCGACCGGACTTGAGGAAGGAGGAGGAAATCTCTGTTGTCTAAGGCCGGAGCTTGAGCTGCCCCCTTTCGTCTACGGCATGGATCCCCCTTTATAGAGTCAGGGGAGTCCACAATCCCCGTACAGAGAGAGAGAGAGGTTGCTATGTCTTGTTGCACGCTCGTGGCCGCCTGCTGCACCGCACCGGAGAGACGTCCAGTCGCCCACGCCCGCTCGCTGAGCCGTGCGGGAGGCACGCCGGGTCGCCCGGCCGCCCGCTGTGGGCGGCTGGTCTGGTCGGCCCCTTGCTGGGCGGCTGTGTACGGCTACAGCAGCGCACCCTGTTGAGAAGTGAGAGTGCACGTCGCTGTGTCTCGGACTGTGCAGGGAGCAGGCCCACGGGGAGCCGTCTTGAGAATCCACGCGCGTCCCACCGGGTGGCGGGGCGCGGCACGCCCCGTCGCCTGTCACCCGGGTCTGGGGGCGGCGCCCCCGGGCGCGGGGAGGCGCTCCCGGGGCCGGGGGCGACGCATCCGGGCGTGGGGGGGCGCGCCCTGGGCCCGGACACCGTGCGGGAGACACGGCCGGCATGGGGAGGCGCGTCCGCGGCCGGGGGCAACGCATCCTGGGACCGGGAGGCGCGCCCGGACCCCGGACACCGTGCGAGAGACACGATCGCAGCCGGTCGTCAGTCGAACAGGACGTGGCCCCGGGGAACTGACGTGGCCGAAGACCCACGCGTCCCCGGCGACTGTGGATACCCCCAGTCCCGTTTCGCCGACAGTGGCCCCTGGCCCTGTTGCTCGACCGGGAACAACTCCGGGCAGGAACAGGGCCATGTCTTGAAGAAACAAGGGGACGTGGGGCCCACTTGGTCTGCCGCTTGTTTGCCGGGGCCCGATGTGGGCCCGGGACCCGGGGCCCCGGGATGAACGCGGCGGGTATGTTCCACTTGTGGGGTCGCCGCTGGGCTCGGAGCCACAGCCAGCGACCAGTGTATGACGGCCTGGAGCCACAGCGTGAGGCGCGGGCTCGTGCCCCGCCACCGAGGGTAGCGGGGACACTCTCGGGTTCTTTGGAACCGGAGAGGTCACTGTGGTCCGGACAGTCCGATCGGAGGGTGGACAGTCCGATCGCGGCGTCCAACTGGAGGGCGCCGCCAAGGTTGCCGCCGACGAGGCCTGCCGTGCTCGGTCCGAGATGGAGGTGCGGGAGAAGGAAACGCCCTCCCCAGAAGAAAATGTCTGGGCCCAAGAGGCCGGGCTCGCGTCTCGGGGGTGTGCGTTCACTGCGCGCGAGGAGGTCGCGGCAGTTCGCGAGGAGGTCGCGGTAGTTCGCGAGGAGGTCGTGGCCGAGTCCGCTGCCCCGGAAGCAGGGTTCCTCAACCACGGCGGGCGCCTTGTAAAGCCGATGCTTGATGAAGAGTCTTGTGGTCCGGTCCGAAGAAGGCCAGGGACCCCTCCCCGTGCGACGGTATCTCCGGGCACGAGCATCTGGTGGAGCCGATGACCGACGAAGAGGCCGGGGACGACGCCGGCTTCCTTCTGACACCATGCGCGGCCGCCTTCCGGGCCCGGGAGCCCTCCATGCCCCCGAGCGCTCGCCCTCTGACGTCACCCGGGGTTCGGTCTCAAGTACTCCGGTGACGCCCCCCGTACGATCAGGGCCTCGATCATGCTTACGCTTGGCCTTTTACCTGTCTGGTACAAAGGGAGACATTTGTATATGTATGTGATTATGTTTATATTTTCGTACCTTGGTTTATTGTGTTGTTCGGAGGACGGAGCTCGGACTCGCTTCCCTCGCGAGCCCGAGTCCGGCATGTGCTCGGGACCCGGGGGCCCCGGCTGTCATGCGGATACGTGTCCGGGACCCGGGGGCCCCGGACTGAAATATGGTTTTGATGTAAGCTTACTGGTATTGCCGTGAAAATATGCCCGTGCCCGGATTCTTGCTCATATCGGCTCCCGAGGTCTTCACCCGCTGTCCGGGCCCGTGTCCAGGTCCTTACCCAAGCTCGTGCCCGGGTCCTCACCTGGGGTCGTGCCCGGGAACCTGCTTGTACTTGTACTTGGATCGGCAGAATAAACCCATCGGCTAGCCCATGGCCGATCGTAACAGTAATACAGACAATAATATATGATAAAGCATGCAACAAAATAAATGATAGATAATTGATGAGCCAGCCGACTATCGAACAGGATGATTATAAAATAAGACAATGAATAAATGTAGTCGGCTTCAACAGATAATTTATCGGCTAAGCACTCCGATAACAACATCGCATAACACCCATCGGCTTATCAAGAGTAAAGCTATTATCGTCAGTCTAGTAGATCGGACCCAACCGTTGCAGCACAGACCGACAATGATAACGATACCTCAATGGGCCGATAGATATGATACGATCGTGATGAAGATAACTTATCAGCTATACACCCCGATAAGACGCCTGCGCATAAAGCATCGACTTAGCAGGATCGGTTTATCGCTAGCAGTTTAGTAGGTCGGACCTAACCGATGCAGCACAAACTGATGATAAACCGCTCCCAGTAAGCCGATACGATCTACGCACGTGTGATGTGATATACCTAATCAATCTATGAGGTCAAACTGAACTGATGCAGCCATAGATAAACTAAATATATCGTGGTAAGCCGACTACCATAAACCGACTAGAATATCGGACCTAACCGAGGAAGTCCTAGTCGATAAGTAGCCGGGGTGACGAGACTTACCCTCTCGCAGGAGTTCGGACCTAACCAATGCAGCCCGGCTCAAGAAGCAGGATCCCGTCGAAGGGGTGGCGATGCGCCGAAGTTTGTATTGATCGTTGTGATAATTTACAAGACACCCGGGCATACGTATATATACCCCGAGTTGACATAGTCCTGATAGGACACGATACATGATTTCCTATCTATAACAGAAAACGCTAACTAATCCTGACCGGACACGAGGTCAGGTTTCCTAAATATAAACACCTGCCTAACTAATAGGTACAGTAAATAATTGCCAAGTAACGGTCTTCACGGCTCCTTCCCGATTCCGGTCTTTTCTCCGTCAGTTGACTGTAATCTCTCCTTTGACTGAATCTGACACAGGGCCTTACCAAATTTTGGCGTTAACAAGAGGACGAAAATAAAAATAAACTAATAGATGATATAGACCGAATCGTTGTCGTGGTCCGATAAACAGTAGACTGGAAACTTGAATCAATTAAAATTTGTTTGTCCGCTTGAGTTGTTGCAAAGCAATTCGCGGACAAGATCGAGACAAGAGCATCTTTCTAGTCACATTTGAGACAACCCACACCGAGAGTTTTGAAAAATGTTTTAAAAATAAAATGGTTACGAAATAAACCCAGCCCTCCTTGGTGGCCTGCATGTTCACACTGTTCCCGTGACTTGTTAGTACGTATGTACTCAATCCATTATCTTTTTCCCCCTTCAGGAAGAGTGGAGTTAAAGTGAAGATTAGGGTTTCTTTCATAATCCTAAGCCATTGCTTGTGGATTGGGTTCTCGCTGCGCTGTCGTTCCGCTGCTACTATTCTGTTTGGAGGTTGCTGCTCAGGGCATGCCGAAGTTGCAACTTATTAAGGTATATATATAACTATTTTATTTAGTTGCTATGGTCAATCTCGGTTGACCGCGGGTACCAGCAAGGTTTCCTGGGACTGGTACCAGCAGCGCGGTTCCGTTGGAGTCAGTTCACACCAATCTCATGCAGCGCTCCCTCTCTGGTGTCATTGTAGGTGGTGCCAAGGCGGGGCGTTACATCTACTTCGGACTCTATCCATATGTATGTGGTTTGTTTCCGTATTGAAATTGATATATTGTATACCGTCAAGGTATGTACATGTCTGTGGGATATCCCATAGTACACTGACAGTATGTTCTCCACCAGAATTAGGGCGTCACCTGCGCTGGAGAAGAGGAGGTGCTCGCCGAAGTTGGAGGAGAATGAGCCTAGGCATAAATCTTGGCGTGGATCCGACGGTCTAAAATCTGTAAGATTTCACCATAAAATTTTGTGGAATGCCATTTATCAAAATAAGTTTAGTAATAAGAATCTAGCAAATTCTACCACTCCGAAACTGATACGTTATGGCCTAATACTGTGGCTAACTATAAATTTGGGTCCCCCGCTCGCTACCTGCATGTTAGTTGGGACTTGGACTATTCGACTCTCAATTGTTGGGCCTTAAAGATGACTATGATGTATTCAAAAGTAGTTTGTGATAATCAGCTGTACCTCTTTATAAAACAAAAGCAACTTTGAACTTGCCATTACGAAATTATTATCATTGAATCTTTAATATTTTTAAACAATGTAACACATGTTTATTTTACCAAACAAAATGAGAAAAGAATGAGCCTTAGCAACCTAAGTTTGCGTTTGCTTGTGCGATTTAGTGCTTGTTTATAAGCCACACGTAAAATGAGAAACATCATTAGCGCGTGATTAATTAATTCTTAACTATTAAAAACTTAAAAAATAGATCTATTTGATTTTTTTAGATACTTCCATATAGAAAGTTTTTACAAAAACATATTATTTCGTGTTTGGGGAAGCATGCTAACAAAAAAACGAGGCGTAAGCCACAAGGCATAAGACCAAAAGAACAATGCCTAAATCGTGTTTATGGTCAGTCGTCACGAGTCACGACTGGCAGCCGTGTGCCCATGTGGGCTTTAAGAGCAACTCCAACAGATTTGGCATGTGGCTGGCTAAACCAAATTTTGGCAAGCGAGAGAAAAATGCAGCCTCCAACAGACTTGCCAGCCATCCGGCTGGCCAAAGTTGGCCAGCCAAACCCAATGGCCAAACTCTCCTCTGCGCGTGGGCCCCACAAGTCTGTGTGACTGCCTGGCCAAATCACCGACCGCCACTGGCCAAACCACTAGCCGCCGGCCACCCCGCGCCGCCGCCTCGCCAGCCCGCACTTGGGTCAGTCGCCTCGCCGGCCCACGCTAGGGTGAGCGGAGAAGGTGAGGGGAAGAAGAAGAGAGAAAGGCAAAAAGAGACAGGAAGAGCTCTCTGACACATAGGACCCACTGTAAAATTAGAAAGTATAAAGGAGAGATTGTTGGAGCAAAAGACAAAGTTGACTCTCTAGTTCCTTTGGTATGCTGGCCAAACAGCCAATTGGAGAGCCAAAACTAGCAACAATGTTAAAGTTGCTCTAAGGCATTATTTTGTTTTAATCATAGGCCTTTATCAGTTTTAGGCTTTAAGGTAGCGTTCAAACCGGTTTCTCTACCTAGCTTATAAGCCGCACGCAAAACGAGAAACATCATTAACGGGTGATTAATTAAGTATTAACGGTTAGAAACTTAAAAAATAAATCTATTTAATGTTTTAGAAATACTTTCATATAAGATTTTTAAAAAAAACACACTATTTAGCAGTTTGAAAAGTATAAAAAAAATAAACAAAGGCCTGAACTGTTCCGAACAGAACCTAAATCGTGCCGCCTGACCATCCGACACAACCTCACAAAGGGAGAATTACACCGCATCCCAACACACTCAACCAGTTCGAGGCCTACTACAGTGTTAACACCAAAAAGGCACATTTGGATTACCTTTCGCGGCTGAGCCTAGCGGGCCTAACGAAACTGGCCCAACTTTATCCCAACTGCATGGCTCAAAAACATAATTTTTTTTATTTTTATATATTTTTTAATAAAATATTTATAAAAGTATACCTTCATTTCAAAAATTTAAAAAAATATACTCCCAACGCCCTCTGGGAGGGCCTTTTTTAAAAATCGCCCTCCCAGAGGGCAATTTAATGACGTAGTAGACGGCCGTCAGTACTTTTTCAGGCCGCCCAAAAACCGCTCTCTAGGAGGGTGGCAAGGGGGCCGCCTGTAAAACGGCAGCCGCGGGACCAGCTTTTTTACAGGCAGCCCCCTTGCCGCCCTCCTAAAGGGCGGTTTTGGGCAGCCAGGGGGCTGCCTGCAAAATAGTCACTTTATTTTTTTTATTTTTTTTGATATTTTTTACTCAACTAGGAACTCAAGAATAGCAAAACCTCGTGAAGGTGCAACTCAAACCGATGTAAGATGTGGCCTGTAGAAAATTGTGAGAGTGCTTTAAAAACCGTGCTGAAATTTCGGACCTTGAAAACTCAATCTTCCCGGCCGAATTTGGCAAAAACATTTTGGACAAACCCAACAAAGTCAGGAGAAGCGGATGTAATATTTTCTGTAGATGTCCGCAGAGTACTTATTTACTCGATTCTGAAACCGTATGTGAAAGTTATGACTGTTTTAAGGTAGTTAGCGCGCGTTAGGGATAAATAGGCACAACTTTCAAGCGGTTCTGTATCCGGCCGGTCCGACCGGGTTGAGGCCTGCGGTTCGACCGCCACCCCCTAGAACTGCTGGGCGGTTCTGTACCGCCCCCATTTTGCAGGCGACCCCTGGTTGCCCAAAAACCGCCCTCCCAAAGGGCGGCAAAGGGGCCGCCTGCAAAATAGCCGACCCACGGACCGGCCTTTTTGCAAGCGGCCCCCTGGCCACCCAAAAACCACTCTCTGGGAGAGCGGCAAGGAGGCCGCCTGTAAAATGGCTGTCCCCTCAGCTGGCTTTTTGCAGGCGGCCCCCTTGCCGCCCTGCTAGAAGGCGATTTTTGGACAGCTAGGGAGCCGTCTGCAAAAGTGTTGACGGCCGTCAGGCATATCATAAAATCGTCCTATGGGAGGACGATTTTTAGGGGTATATTTTTTGTAAATTTTTAAAACGAAAATGTACTTTTGTAAATATTTTTTAAAAAAAATAAAAAAAATCCTCAAAAACAATCCAACAACTATCCTCTCAAAAAAAAAAAGGTAGCATATCATCAGATCATCACGTACCATTGAAAGGTTTGTTTCCAAAAACCGTTCATACCGCTGCACCTCTTTTCGCTCATTTCACAAACATGCACACTGCAAAGCAAAACGCGTGATCGTAAGCTAATCGTCATTCCATGCTACTACTAGAGTCTAAGTCTAGATACGTTGTGGTCAACCAGGTCCAGATATGCCCTCCTGATATCAACCGAGATCGCTCGCCCGCCTCCAACCGGTTCAGTCGTTCAGACGAGGCACTGGCAGCGTTCGAACTACTCCGAGTAGTTGTTTGGGTTGAGCTACTCAGTGGCACCGAAAACACAGTTGTGATTAATATATGATTAATTAGTATTAACTATTATAAATTTAAAAGATAAATTAATTTGGTTTTTAAGAAACTTTTATATATAAAGTTTTTTTTAAAATACATTATTTAGTAATTTAAAAAGCGTGTTCATAATAAACGAGACAGTAGCCAATCGAAAAAGCTCTTTTAAATATTGTCTACGGCTGCGTTTGTTTTAGAGGTTGGGCTAAGTTAGTATCTCGATATCTGTGAGCACGTTTCTCGAATTGATAAACGGCGCGTCTTTTACAAAAATTTTCTATATAAAATTTTCTTAAAAATCAAATAAATCTATTTTTTAAGTTTAAAATAATTAATACTAAATTAATTATACGCTAATGGCTGGACTCGTTTTACGTACCGCATGCTAAGGTGCCATTCGATTGAACTCTTAGCTTATAACTTTTCGTTTGGTTTTCGTTAGCACGCTTTTTAAAACATAAAATGTTTATATTTTTTATAAAAAATTTCTATATAAAAGTATTTTCATTTTTTAAGTTTTTAATAATTAATATTTAATTAATTATACGCTAATTAGGTTTTTTTGTTTTAGGTATGGCTTTCAAACATCCCCTAAAGCCCCCTCTCCGCTTCGCGACCAACAGACCGAGCGAGCGCAAGCTTGGCTAGCTAACAAACGCGTCTCCGCGCGCGCGTCGTTGCCGTGCTCCCGCGGCTCGCTTAGCCGACCGGTAAACACGCGCCCGCCTCCCCATCGGCGTCCGCCTATACACCCACCACCACGCGCGCACGCTAGCTAGTTCACTCACTTTCACAAATTCACACCCCGCGCGCGCGAGGAACGGGCAGAAAAACCCTGCCACGACTGCGCGTACGCACGTCGACTGCTGTCTCGCCAAGTCGCCATGGGGGCGCTGCGGCGGTGGCTGCCGTGCTGCTGTTGCGGAGGCGGAGGAGGTGGTGCGGGGAAGGGGAGCGTGGCGGACGGGCTGGTGTGGGACGTGGCCCTGAAGGCGCACGCCTCCGGGGACTACTCCGTCGCCGTGGCGCAGGCCAACGAGGCGCTCGAGGACCAGGCGCAGGTGCTCGCCTCTCCGGCGGCGACGCTCGTCGGCGTGTATGACGGACACGGTGGCCCCGAGGCGGCACGGTTCGTCAACAAGCGACTCTTCTCCCTCATCCAAGGTCACTCTCCATCCTGATCAAACGGCCAAGTTTTCATACATGAGCGCAAGTAATTAACGAGAGATTTATCGATCGCTTTGTTGTGCAGAATTTAAAGTAGAGAATGGTGGTGGCCTCTCAGCGGAGGTGCTCGAGAAGGCGTTCGGCGCGACGGAGGAGGAGTTCGTGGCGACGGTGCAGAGGTCATGGCCGTCGCAGCCAAGGATCCTGTCGGTCGGCTCGTGCTGCCTGGTGGGCGCCATTGAGGACGGGACGCTCTACGTCGCCAACCTCGGCGACTCGCGCGCGGTGCTCGGCCGCCGCGCCGCCCACGGCAAGGGCAAGAACAGGGTGGTGGCCGAGCGGCTCTCCAGGGACCACAACGTCGCCGACGAGGACGTCCGCCGGGAGCTGACCGAGATGCACCCCGACGACTCCCACATCGTCCTCAACACCCATGGCGTGTGGCGCATCAAAGGGATCATCCAAGTAATTAATTAATCAAGATAAATTCTATCTTGCAAGAACACTCAAGCTGCCTGATTTCTCTTTCTGATTTGGCTTCTGCGACGGCGCAGGTGTCAAGGTCCATTGGCGACGTGTACCTGAAGAAGCCGGAGATATGCAAGAGCAACCCGATGCTGCAGCAGTCGATCTGCCCGTTCCCGCTGCGGCGGCCGGTGATGAGCGCCGTGCCGTCGATCAAGACACGGAAGCTGAGGCCCGGCGACCAGTTCGTCATCTTCGCGTCGGACGGGCTGTGGGAGCAGCTCACCGACGAGGCCGCCGTGCACATCGTGGCAAGCAGCCCGAGGAAGGGCGTCGCGAAGAGGCTGGTCCGGGCGGCGCAGCTGGAGGCGGCGAGGAAGAAGGACATGAAGTACGAGAGGATCAGGACGATCGAGAAGGGCCAGAGGAGGCACTTCCACGACGACATCACCGTCGTCGTGCTCTTCCTCGACAAGCAGCGCCGCGGCAAGGGCGGCGAGCGGCGGGGACACGACGACGAAATCGACGGCACCAAGGGCCCCGTCGACGTCTTCTCCCTCAGCCCAGACGACCAGGAGGACCCGACGAGGCCCGTGCTGCGTTGATCCGCCGGCCGGCGCTTCAGCTGCTGCCGATACTGCACATACATAGTGTTCTTGGTTCTTTTGCTCCCAAAATCGAGGTTGCATTTGCACGGATCGTCGGATCGTAAGACACCCGAGTTGCCACCGAATTTGGCGCGAAATTGCTCTCTTTCAGGCAGAAAGATCTTTTCTTTTTGTTGCTGTTGACCTGTTGTTGCCACGGAGCTTTGCTGTTCAGCACCCTCAAATCGTCTTCTGGTTCAAAACTTCAAATTCAATTTTTTTTTGTTTGTTGAAATAATGCTGCAATCACTTCATCAGAGAGAACTACGTGTAATTTAGTTGTGAAGAGTAGACAGTAGTACTGTAGCAGTGTCATGTACTCACGTGTTGTGGATTGGGAATTCTAAACAAACAGGCACCAGTTGCCCAGCTTCTCACTGAGGAGGCATCCAATTTGTTATCTGTTGTTCTGCCAGTGTTCTTGAATGCAGCCAAGCCAACCAAAGGAGACAATGGGTTTCACAATTCACATATCAGATCGAGAAGATCAGCTAAGTCCAGTGTGCATGCATCATCATCAACAAGTCATCAACGGCCGCAGTCTTAAAATCATCAGCCATATTCTTGCTGAAATTTTGGGTGATGATAAGAGGCCAGCCACAATAGTGGATCGGTTCAACGAACACTAGTGACTTCTCCGGTCAACAAGGGTGCTGTCTTCCAAGCTGCATTATTTCTCCAGATGAAAAAGATGGCTGCGAAGAAATGGTACCAGATGAAACCGAAGCACTCTCTTTATGCTAAAATATAATAATTTCAACTATTTAAAATTTATTTTAAAATATAATAACTTCTACACTTGCATTCTTTTTTCAAACAATAACAAGCTTTCACCATAAAAGTTTTTTTCACCTACTTTCTCTTCTCAACTAAACACAACATTCCTCTATCTAATTCTAACAGCTTCTTTAATACATATATTCAACTCTAAAACTACTTATATTTTAGAACGGAGGGAGTAAGTGCTTTGAAGATTTCTTGGTAGTGGGTTGGAGTCTTTCCAGGTTAGCTGGGCCATGAAAACGAAGGTAAATTCCAATTCTGCATTTGCGGTTGCTGATCCATTCAACGAAAGAACCAAAGTCTACCAAGTTCAAACGCAGGTCAAAAGTACACTAGTGTTAAAAAAACGCGTAGGAATGTATCACTTTGTGTCCTCCTTCACTGTCCAAATAGCTTATTTATCTGAACATGAACGAATCCCCTTTTTATTTTTTTTTTAAAACTGGATACGACTGATTCTTGAATGCCTACTGCTTTTCAATTCTGAAGTTTCTGAAGAATCTGAAACAGAGGTGATGGCGTTGTTTCTAGCCGTATCTTGACCATGTGTTTTGAGTCCTGAGTCCAGGTCTCGTTCTGTTTTGGCTCTTGACTCCCCATCTGTCTGCATCCAGTTCTTTTGGTCTTTTTTCCCCTTTATTTTCTCTTCTGGGTGATCTAAATCACTTCATGCAGGTCATCGCGCGTGGTCATCGCATAGAGTGCATTGCATAATTGCATTTGCTTATGATCAGCTTGACGTTGACTCCAGGTACAAGACGACCTGACAAAACCCATGAGGCGTGTCAGTTTGTTGCTTCCATGTGAGCTTTTTTGCAAGCCATCGTTCTCCTCTCGACAACACTTACCCAGAGACAATGATACATCAAATTGGTAGTTGTTGGTACCTATACATCTCTTATCTTATGATGTTCTTAAGTGTTTATTTTTCTGGGCTTATAAGCCGTACGTAAAACGAAAAACATTATTAGCGCGTGATTAATTAAGTATTTACTATTAAAAATTTGAAAAATGGATCTATTTGATTTTTTTAAGATACTTTCATATAGAAAATTTTTGTAAAAAATACATCGTTAATTGTTTTGAGAAGCGTGTTTACGGGAAACGAGAAAAAAAGCTAAGGCGATAAGCTGTGCTAAACAGTGTTTTGTGGGAATTGATTCTAAAACCTCAAAGGATGTCCGACCGTTTCAGGCATGATGTAAATTAAAAAAAATTGAGAAGATAGCTTTGTAGTTTAAATTTAAGCTACAATGGTGGTAATACTGTGGGACGGATGTACTATGTAATATGTCACTACATAAATATGTAAGTTTAAATTCGATCTCTATAAATTATAACAAAAAGAACAGATTAAACTCTAATTAGTATGCGTTAATTCATAGTTATGTTTGTTTTTTTTTGCAAATTGTAGATTTCAAATTTGAACTTATATGTTTGTGAAGTGGTATATCACATATTAATTTATATTATCAACTTTGTTTGAAATATATATCTATTTAGATGACATTCAATAGATGGGGGAACATCATCTCGAGGGATTAAGAGCTCCTTTGAACCGTAGGATTTTAAAAATAGAGGAAAAAAAAGTAGGAACACATGAATATGGGAGATTTGTCTTTGGATAGTTCATAGGAAATAAAAAAATATATCTATTTAGATGACATGCAATAAATGAGAACATTCTCTCGAGAGATTAAAAGAGTTTCCCATAATTTAGCATTGTCACAAGCTTAGCATGGAAATAGCGGGACATTCAGTATTAAACGGAATACTTGATTAATATATTTGCAAAACAGAGAGCTCCAAACTCTAGAAGATTGGAACTTCTAAACAAAGGAACTTCACATTAGAACTTCCAGACATTATAACTTCACACCAGAACTTTCAACTGAGATTTCTTAAATATATCAGAGAGCTCGATGTTTTGGAAAATTGGATATTCCGATGCTATTAGAATTTCTTATCTAAGTCGGTTTGGGATATATTTGAGAACAAATTTTGAGGGATTCCAACCCAAATATAAGGCAAGACCACCTCTCCTACAAAAATAGAAGGCCAAGACCGATTAAAATATCACCTAGTCAACAAAATCAATTTATTACTTTTACCCTTTAGCATATCTCTTTGCTCTTTACCCTTCTAACCCTAAATTGATGTTGGCCGTTCGTCACTACGATGTAAGAGCATGCCTTAGGATTCGTAGGCTGACCTAGGACACACTGGCATGTACTTACCTGACATGGTCCCTTCCGGATGAGTGTTCAATGGATTCTACTCACAACAGAACTGATTAGAAGTTCTGGTATTCCTGTAGCCGCACAACTTTTGTACATTGCTGCAGATCACACATGGGGTGCTCGGTGTGTTCTTAAGGCATGTTTTCACGTCAACAGTACCTCTAGAGAATCGTAAAATACCAATTAGTGTTCAACATTAATTACAGTATGGGCCACCTTTTATTATCAAAGTATCACTTTGGAGCACCTTTTGCCCATTCTTTTAATTTTGGACTAGGTAATTAATTTGGACCACCCCAAAACTCTCCTTGAGCATATCAACTCCAACATGTCGACGAATTCCCTCACCTATGGGAAGGCCAGAACTTTGCCGGATGAGAGGGTGGACATGGCTAGAGAAGAGTGTCGGGGTTGTCCAAAGTGTAACGAAGGTAAGTTAATGTTGTAGCATAGTTACCCTCACCCCTTAGGGTGTCAGGAATAGACGAACGCTACTAAGGAATATATATGAATGAATATATCCGAGAATATACTCAGAGAATATGTTATGAGATATTCCCTATAGTTTACCTAAATACCCCTAGATGGATCATGTAAACAAAGGGTAGAAAGGGAATTTCTCCTTTCCCATCTATATATATCCATGAGTGAACCTAAGAGTGGGATCACTCTCTCATTCCCTCACCAGGGCTTAGTTTTTTCTCTTTCTCCCTCTCCATCTCTAAGTGCCTGGTACTAACAAATTCTATAAGGATAGGTGGAGAAAACACATTTCTCCACCTAACCCCGTTTTGTTCGTGACTCAAGGTCACAATAGTTAACTACTTCAAAGTGAAAAGATAAGACAAAAGATGATCCAAAGTAAAACTTTGGTAATAAAAGATAGCCCAAACTGCAATTCACTCTATTCAGCATCAGGTATTGTCATCATGCCTTATCTTAACTGCAATTCACTCTATTCAGCATCAAGTGTAACGAAGATAATGAAATGATGAGAAACTTTTCCCCTCTCCCAAAACCCTAGCTGCCACCCACCTCTTCCTCACCTCCCTGCTGCCTGAGCATACTGCCGGAAATAGCGCAGCTACGAGGACGACAAAGGCGGGGCCTCCTTTCTCTCTGGAGCTGGCTAGTTCCTAGGAGACGATGAGCAGCGAGACACGATGGTGGTCGAGGTAGCTGTAGCGGCAGAAGGCCGGGCTGGTTAGGAGTAAGCTGGCGTCCACAATGGTAGTGAAGGCAGTCACAACGAGGCCCCGCACCGACGGTCAGGGAGTGGCCAGATTTGGGGGCCCTGCGCCCGAATCTAGCCAGGCGGCAGCCTATGGACGCTGGAATCCGTGGGGACAGGTCTATAGGGCCTGATTCGGTGGATTTGTTGGTGTCCACGCTGGTGGCGGAGGCAGCTGCAATGAGGCTCGGCGGGACAGTGGCAGCCAGAGGCAATGGTGGTGTGGTCATGAGGTGGTGCAGTAGGTAGATCTAGCCATGCGGGATGGTTGGTTGGCTCGATGACAATCTGGTTTCGGTGACGCGCTAGGAGTTGGAGTGCTGCTTGGCGGTGTCGTGTGGAGTTTCTTTAAGAGGCGTCAGCGGGCGAGCGGGACATGTGGGCTCCTCCCTTCCTCTCATTCGCAGCTGGATTCAACATCGACAGTCAACACGGTAGTAGGTAGGTGTGGCGGTGGTAGGGCGGAAGAGTTCTGCAACGGCGGGCAGCGACAGGGGGCTTACGGGGTGGGCTAGTTCCACCCTTCTCTGCACCCAAAATTGGTCCCAGGATAGATCTGCATGTTCCTTCCCTCCCTCTCGCATTGTGGTGGGGAACTCTCCGATGGAAGGTGAGTTTTCTCGGTGAGTTTGAAGAAGGTTGGAAGGTGATTGTGTCGGCCGCGGTGTGTGGATCGAATCAGCGGCGGTGGTGCAGTGAATCGAGGCGATAGCCCTACCTGGCTCTGCCGATGCCAACAACGTCGACGCGTTCGGGCGCCGACACCCTCCTTGGAGGCATTGTTGAGGTATTCTATGCTGTGTGGAAGGCTTTGGGTGAAGAACCAATTCCGGTTGGCCAAATGGGAGGCGGCGATGTACTAACACCATATTCTCCTTGAAGACGTCGTCTTTGAAGTTCTTCTTGGTTGGGTACCATGGGTGGTTAGACCAACCTCTTCAAGCCTTGTTCAGTGGGATGTGTTGAGGGTTTGCTTGAGGTCATTGTTTTTCGATACCGACTCAGTGCAATTTCTAGGTGACAAGAGTCGACAAGCAGCATCCTGTCCCAAGCAACATATTCTAGCAGTACGGTTCTAACATCAAAAGTTTCTAAGTAGACGAGCGATGTGAAGGGTGTTGCTGCATATGGAGAGAACAAGTTTGAAACAAGGACATAGGAGAGGCTTGAAGCTTAGTCTTCTAACTTTGTTACTTGTTTTTTCCTCAGTTTTGATGCTCAGAGTTGAATAGCTTTTTGTAACTTATGGCTATGTATATCCACATAGGCCGGATTTCTATCCATTATTAAAAAAAACACCGTGCATACATGTGCAAATTTCGATCAATTTGCCAGGTTAATTTGAGATCCCCAAGATCTCTCTCCTCGGCAGGTGGTGTGTAAGTTGTGTGTGTGTCATGGCCACATGGGAACTCACAATAGAGTATCCATGGCGGCTCTTGCCATTGGCCTCCTAAGCAGTTTGTTCTGCTCGAGTAACTTGCCCGCAGGATAGTTTAATCAGCTTGCCCTGTATCTGAATTCTTGCTAGTGTAGTAGCTTGGACCTAAAGTTCATCTTTTTTGGGGCCGCTTTTTCGAATTCCTTTCCCCTTTCCTCTGTAGGGCAGCCTGCAACATGGATGCCGGATGCAAATTAAATCATTTAAACTGTACTCCTCACTTGAAGGACCACAAATTGCTTTTGCTAATTGCTACGTATCACTATTCACTTTGTGAGTGGGAATGGCACTTTCAGAAAGACAGAGAAAGATGGTATATTGGTATGCAGAACATAATTCGGACTTCAGCAGGTTCAGGGGGAAAAAAAGAGGATTAGCCTTGACTGCTGGATAATTTTCAGTTTAACATTTTAGCAACACAGAGTATAAAATTCGTGTGTACTATTAATTACTACATTGCAGGGAGCCAGGGACTGAGTTGAACTTGAATCCCCTATCCACAAAGCTGAAGCTAGCAATGCTAGATAGCTTCTAAGCTAATTAATTAGCCAAAACTAGCTTAATTAACAGAGTGAAATCTGACGGGTTGGTTTGTTTAGTGTTTTGCCGGGTAGAAAGGCTTCAGATTGGGTTAAATTAGGCTGCTTGTTGGTGGGTTAACACTTAACAGCCGCAACTTTAGACCTTAGCCACTCCACCCGGCGAATTATCAGCGCTAATGACATGCCATTAGTGTTGTAGAGCATGGTTAAGTGCATGCATGGACACAATTATCCAGCGAAAGCAATTGATGCCAAATCTTTGTCGACGCACGCCTTGGTAGCTCAATGCGTAGCCCTAGTGCACGGCCATGATAATCACGCGTCAGTCAGTTAACTGACAGTCTGACACACAATTGTACTCTTAATCAAAGTAGCAGAGGAAGCAGGTACTGAATCCTGAACTAATAACAGAATGACTTGTTTGACTCAAAGAGATTCTGCTGTTAATTAGGATCTCTGACACTGTTGCCATCTGCTGAAACATTCCAAAATTTTTAGCTACCTCGTACTGAATGAACTATGTGTGTGTGTAACTCTGTCCTTATATGCAGGTGTAGTAAAGTACAGTTTTCAGGTTAAACTGGAGCATCAGTAACGGGAAGAGAAGAGAAACGCAATTTGTCCGGCTGCTGAACATATATAAAAGAACAATCTACTCTGCACTTTCATGAAAAGAAGTTAAGAAGAGCATATATAATCCTTTGTCTAATTGACTAATTGTATATCAGAATAACACCTGTCCCACTACTTGTACAAAACCCTACTCTTCTATCACACTCCTTGCTTGCTTTCTTCTACCTCTTGCACAAGCACCAGAACCATACGCTAGATCACAAATGGAGCTGAACACCAGAAGCTTGCAGCAATCTGGTAGCAGCAAGAGCAAGGGCAAGATCATGGCCAAGATCGTTGAGGAGGATGAAGAGGGGGAGGAAGAGGATGAGAGTCTTAGCTCAGGTTGCGGCTGCTTCTTGTGCGCCATCAAGGAGCCTGATGCTCGCCTCCGCCGTGCTAGTCTTGCCGCATTCTTCCGGGAGTTGCCGTACTGTGAAGATGATGATGCCGCCGCCGGCGGCGATGGCGGACAGTCCTGTGGTGAGGTGGTCAGCGCAGTTTGGCGAGCCGCCATGGCGGCGCCCGACGACCCGGAGCTCCCGTCGCTCGGCGCGATCCGGTGCATGTCGCTCCTCCTCGCCCGCGCGCTCGCCGACGTGGAGTGGCGCCGCCGTGGCCAGAACGTGTACGTGCCGTACTACGCCGCCCATGTCATCGGCTCGTACACCATCCGCTCCGCGGCGCACGCTGAGCTGGCCGTCGCGGCCGGCGCCCTGCGAACGCTGCTCTCCTTCCTCGGCGGTGCCATGACGTGGGTCGAGCAGCGTGCGGCCGCGCGTGCCCTGGGCCACCTCGCCAGCTATGACGCCACGTTCCCGGCCGTGGCACGGTACGCCGCCGAGGCGGTGCCGCTCGCCGTGCGCGCCGCGTCCACCTGCGTCGGCGACGTCTACGCCAACTTCGTCGCGCTGGCGCCGAGCAAACGGCCAAAGTACCAGCGCGATCTCCTGACACGCGGTCTCGATGGCAGCAGTGGCGCCGACGGCGAGGACCGGAAGGCGGAGGAGTGGGCGAGCCAGCTTCAGTGCTGGTCACTCTACTTCCTGAGCTGCCTCGCCTCCAGGGACGTGTCATCTAATGCCACGATATGCCAAGACCCCGTCTTCTTGCGCGAGCTCTGCCAGATGTGGGGTGGTCTCGCCAACGGCAACTCGCCGGCTGGCGTTGGGCTGATCCGCCTTCTCTGCAGGAGCGCAGCCGGACGTGGCGCCATCGCCGCCTGCCGCGACGCGCTATCCGGTCTCTGTGACCTCGCGCGGTCGTCCGACGACTGGCAGTACATGGCCATCGACTGCTTGCTCCTCCTCCTCGACGACCGTGACACGTGGCACGCAACCGCCGACGCCACGGCGGCGGGCCTCGTCGACCTGGCCGAGCTCCGGCACCTCGGCCCAAGGCGACGGCTGGGCAATGCAATAACAGCTGCACTGCTTATCGACGACGACGATCTTGTCCATGGACGTGAGCTCGGCATGGAAGCGAAGGAGGCAATCGCCAACTTGAGAGAACTGCAGGTAGAGAGGAAAGGGAGAGATGACGCCATGTCTAGGGATGAGCTGCTCAAGAGAAGGATCCTAGCTAGGGAGAAGAAGAGGCAAGGCAACGACATGTTCTGGCACGGCGAGGTGGAGAAGGCGATCGATCTGTACACCGAGGCGCTGGAGCTGTGCCCGCTGAGCAGGAGGAGGGAACGGCTAGTGCTGCACAGCAACCGCGCGCAGTGCCGGCTGGCGTGGCGCGACGCCGACGCGGCGGTGAGCGACGCGACGCGCGCGTTGTCGCTCGCACGGTCGGCGGCGAACGCGCATGCCAGGAGCCTGTGGCGCCGCGCGCAGGCCTACGACATGAAGGGCATGGCAAGGGAGAGCCTCCTAGACTGCCTGGCCTTCGCCGGCGCGTGGCTCAACCGGAAGGACGGGACGCCGGCGGCGGCGCGCGGCGGGAACCCGAAGCTGCCATACTGCGTCGCGCGGATGATCAGTAAGCAGATGAGCCTGACGGGGCTCTTCTCCGCCGTTGCGACGAACGGTAGTCACAAGGTAGATAGGGATGATCACATGCCACATTATGGTGGCGACGACGGCGGCGGCAACAGCGACGAGGAAGACGACGACGTCGATCGTGATGAAAGCGAGGAGGAATTTGCTGAGAAAGAACTCAAGCTTTGTAGGTCAGGTACGTCGTAATTACCCCCAAGCTTTAACTTATGGTTATGCAACTCCATGTACATGTTATGCATGGTTAATCTTGATTCTGAAATTAATTATATTAGTACTGATGATCTAAGTGGCTAATATTGTTAAAGCAGGTAAAGGTTTACCAATCATCACGGGCGAGGCTTGGAGGAGATTAGCACGGAGGAAGAAGAAGACGAGCGAAATGTTATCTCATGATCATCCTAGTTCGATCCATTGAAAGACAATAAGTAGACAGAGACAGCTAGCTAGAGTTCACTGACCATCAGTAGGGATGATTGATCATGATTCAGCCATTCGATCAGGGCTAAATTGCAGACTTGCAGTTATTAGCTAGAGTTGAAGTGATGGAGGCAGTGGCTTAATTTGATGTTGACGCTGGCTAGCTACTTTCTAGCTTTGTGTTTGTAGTTTCACTCATGTGATCAAATGATGTTCCCTTTTGAGTTTTGACAACCTTCCGTATTTGTGCTAGGTTTCTGTTCTTACTTGCAAATTAGAAGTTGTCAATGTGAGAATGCCTGATCGCCATTGGAATATTGGTGAGAGCAGCTGACCTACTTGAATCGTAGAAACATCCTATTGTTAGGTATTCATAACTTGAGGAAATGTTTCATTTCAGAATTTTAAAATAAATATTAGCTTCCTATAAAATTAATCTAAAAGTCGTGCATTCATAAAATAAGTAATTGCAGAGTAAGCATGTACTGTGGTATAGTGGTGGAGTCGTGGATGCATGACTCCACCCATGCATCAGGATTTAAGTCCTCATGTTCATAAATACGACGGACACGTAAGTACGTTTTCAATAGGATTTTAGTGAGCCTATGAATTTGCCGTTAGTCTTAGTCTCTCTTCGCGTGAGTTAGAGGGTGTAGTCACGGATGTGTAAGTGAGTTGTGAGTGTATGTGTCTTCTATATAATTGAAAACACAGTTGCAATTCCTTGAAATACTAGGGCATTATTTTTTTGCTCTTCACCAGTTATCTGAACTAGACTAATCGATCTTAGCCCCGTTCGGGTCAGCTGGTTGGCTGAGCTGATCCCAACCGTAAAATGAGGTATATCATTAGCATATGATTAATTAAGTATTAATTATTATAAACCTAGAAAATAGATTTATTTGATTTTTAAAGAAACTTTTACATAAAAAGTTTTTGAAAAAACACGCTATTTAACAGCTTGGGAAATATACTCATAAAAAACGAAACGAAGGAGTAGCTTATCCAATAAACTAAAAAGAACGATGCCTTAACTGAATTATACAAAACCTGCTAAAAATGGCAAATGAAACAACCTCGAACACATTGAAGTGTTGAACTCAGACAAATTTCAACAGTTTTTGCTAGTAGATGTGTATGTTCCTGCATAGTTGGAACGTGGTGTGCAAATTAAGCTGAACATTTTAAGATAGAAGAACTAGAGTTTTAAGACACGCGATTCATCGGTGTACAAGTCGTGTGTATTGTAAAGCTGAAAAACTTAACATATAATCTTGCTCGTGCCTCATGGTGGACCATCATCTTTGGTTTCCCTTACCGCTTAGGCCACCAGTTTTGAAGTTTCTACGGTGCTATGCTATGTTATCAATTTTTTTAAGAAAAAAAATGCTTTGCTTGCTAATCATCTTCAGCATCCAAAATAGAGCAACAATATGTGCTTTGATCACAGACATCACTATATGCCCGTATGCACACAACCACAAGTCTATAACTATGCCCCTTTACGGACACCTAAAGAGATGAAAGATGGAGACTAGCAGCAAATTACTGAGTCCACTAATTCCTATTAAAAATACATCCATGCATATTATATTTGTATATACCGGGATTTGTATCCTAGAGGACAGAGCCATGTAACTAGATACTATCACACCATTGATGATTGATGTTTTCCCCTCATAATGATAATAGTTGTCCTTGAACTACAAATATATATCATGCTCTAGTAACCATTAAGGTCTAAGTGTGGGAATTTTTTTTCAGATTCCTACGAAAATTGAACTCGTTTCTGCAAATTGAGTGAGGTTCCAGACGTGGCTATGAACAGAAGAATCAGACGAAATGAACAGTACACATTATGAACAGAAGAATCTGATGAGATGAACAGTACATCATGATTGGAGGATTGATGGAAGTGGCGCGACGTACAGAAGGCGACAAGGGCGCATGATTAGCCAAGTGCCGAGCATGTCCTGACCCAATAATCGACTGAAGAATGTGGCGGTCGTACAGGCAATTTGAGCGTATCTCCAATATAAAATCCTATGCGAAAAGCGAGCCGCGATGATTTGATTCGATCGGCAGGTGGTTACTGCGTACCAAGCCAGTACTAAAAGTGGTTAGCGCATACGAAGACAGTACTAAAAGTTGTTATTTTTGTACTAAAAAGGTGCTTTAGGCGCGCACATGACGAGCAAATGCTCGTGGGTCGTGGTCCGTGGCCGCTTTCCGGATATAGCAACCTGGGATCCCAACTTTTCAGTACAGAATGTATCTCTTGTTTACAAATTTTAGCTTAGCCTCCTGTACAACAGTAGAAGCATGCGAATAGATTACAATGGAAAATTCTGAAAATAATTGTGCAGCATCACCTTTTTATCATTGATTTTTTTGTAAAATTATATTGACAGCTTTGACACTAATCATTTATCAAGACATCGATGTAAGACATTGATCCTCCAATAACATAAGCGCCGGGCACAGTGATGACTGGAACAGGCACCGGGAGAAAAAATAGTACATCTGTAAAGTCATGTACATAAACCACAAGACACATGCGCGCAAGTGATCTTGAGATTTCACTTTAACAATCTACCAGCAAGACCATCACCTCAGGCATAAATGAATTACGGTAATCTGAAACCTTATCGATCAGAGAAATCTAAAGGATAAAAGGGAAGCGAAGAAATAAACAGGCCCAAATGCTAGTTGCCGCACAGATGATTATGTCTCAACATACCACATAGATCCACCACTTTCATTCAACGATTTCATTTTGCCTCAACGCACCACACAGATCCTCCATCATTTCTAGGCCATACTACACAGAAATATTCCCTCTGTTCTCAACGGGGGTTCCACGAACTAAAGTACTTAAAGTTATCAACGATAGACATGTTAGATCTCATCGTCCTCGGTGGCTTCATCATCAACAGCAGAGCTGTTCCCGTTAACAGGCTCCACTTGCTTGCCATTGGATCCTGGGGACTTGCTGTTGGACTTGTTCTTCGTTGTTGGTTTTTTGCCCTTCTCAGCCTGCTGCAGCTCGAGCCCCTTAGCCGACAGCCTCCGCCTCCTCTTTGAGTTTGCAGCTTCAGCTGGTTCTTCAGCAGTAAAATTATCCACTGCCAGAGAAATAAAATTAGGAATGATGCCATGTTTCAGAGGAAATAGCAGTATAATTGACAGCAGTTGTCATGAATGATTACTTGAAACAAGATCCTATTTATATCTCACAGTCATGACTGCACTACAGTACCCTTGGAGTGAAGCAATTGTGCAAGCTTTTTAGATCAATACAGGATGTACCACACTGCTAGTAGATTTCAATTGAAAAACAAAAAATGTGATACTATATATTATCAGTTGCATAAGAACAAGAACAACTGAAATGAAATATTACAGTAGTCTACCACTTTACCTTCCATTGGACTAGATGCTGGAGGAATGGCTTGACCATTCTGTACAGCATCCAATGAGGATGGGGAACCAGAATGATTGCTGTCCTCCAACTTTGATGAACTTCCAAGGCATTTGTCTGGCTGCTCATCAGGGGTGTCAGGTATAGGAATAGCTGCCAAGAAGATGAGCTCCATCGTTGTGCTATCATCCAAATCACTGAAAGTTGAGTCCTTATCATAAGTCTCAATATCGACATACTCATCCTCATTTATCAGTTGTTCTTCAGCCTATACAGAAACATTTAGATAAAATTGAATGCACATTTTTATGGCTCGAGTAACAGCCAAAAGTCTTAAAGATAGATAAAGAATTGCCATTCACCTTTTCTACATATGCATTTAAGTCGAACTCATCCTCTCGTTCAACATACTCTTCATTTTCCTCTAATTCTACAAAATCAGGAGCAAATGCACTCCAGTTCTCTACATGTTCCTTGGCCCAAATGTACGCTAAGCCAGCTACAGACACTGAAACAATTGTAGGATCTACTGGATGCCAAGCAATATCAATGAGAGCTTCTTTTGGACCTTCAAGGATCTTTACAAGACGTCCTGATCGGTTCCATATGCACAATCTGTGCTCTCCTTTGCTTGCAGAAGCACCAACAATCCACTCGCTATCACCACTAAAGCATGGTGCCTTCCACGGTATCTTTGCGATGGCATCCGACAATTCACAAGAAATAGCTAGGCAGCTTGCACCATTTGCTTTTAGCTTCTCGTAATGATTCTCATAGCTAATGTTGTTGCTGCTTATTTTTTCAATCTCCTCTCCAGAACCTTTAACAGCCAGAAGATTATCATAGACTCTAATGACCCGATCATTAGAGTTTGTGAGTAGATATCGGCCATCCCTGCTGAAAACAATATCCTTAACTACTGTTCCACCTGGGATGGGAGTTACAGCATGTATCTTGATGCTTTTTGAATCTATAATTAATATCTCTCCCTTGGAATTGCCCACATATATCAGATCCCCATACTTGTCAAATGTTGCAGCAGTCGGTGTAAAAGGTGGAGAACCATCAGAAAATTTATTGCGGGAATTAGGGGCAGGGGGGTTACCATTATCAGACACAAAAGCTGGGAGAACTGTAGTACTTCCAGTGTTTAAATCAACAAGAACAGGTGCAGACGAGAGGGGGCACGCCAAACAAATAGATGGGGTAGGTGGACCACCAGGATGAAGACGGACACTCAATGGTGTCTGCTGAAGAGTTATGCGGGCAATCTTTTTCTCATTTACCACATGCCAAAGCGTCAATGACTTGTCAGTAGCAGAGGCGAGCAAATGGTGACCATACTTGGACCAGGCCACACTTGTTATAGGTGCGGTACAATCTTTATCATGCAGTTCTCTTGCAATCCCCCTTGTTTCAAAGTCCCAGATAACACAGGTACCATTTGCACATCCAGCTGTAAAAAGACAATTGACATAAATTTTTGGATAAATTTATTTTCAGGGTTCAAGTAAAAAACAGCAGTGCACCAAAATGATTGTCAAAAAAATCTAAACCATTCAAAGATTTAATGGCACATCACATGAATGATTTTTTTTCATTTGCGTACAGATCACATGACCTTACAGGTGTGCACGATTTAGTCTTAAAAAAGAACAGAAGATTGCACCACTGAAGTAAACAGATTTCTAGCTTAAAGGATACGCACGGCATTCCCTTATCATATCACCATGTTATACTTATATATGGTAATGCCAAGATAAATACAGAATGCAGTGACAACAAAAATGAACAAAGGAAACTACTTTAGGCTAGAAGGAATGGCTTTGGTTACTGTTAAGTGTTAACAGCTGAAGAAACTTTAAACAGATTAAAACTAACATTAATCCTGCAGACATGCGCCACAAGCCACCAGTTTAAAATAAACACTTCATATGAAATAAGAAGATGCTTATAGACGACCGTGAATTAAGTGTACTATTACAGTAATAAAATGAGATTACCAGCAAGGAGAGTTCCCCTGCGATTGAACGCAATGCATTTCATACTCCCATACTGCAAGAACTCCTCAATCGTCTCAGGAAAATCCCCCTGCAATGGATCTAAACCAACATAACATAGCAGAGGTCAATACATTACTGCAAATTTCCCTGTAGTTGTTATTATCATATTTTTTTAAAAAAAAGAACACAACACATGTTCCAGTGATTGCAACAGTAAGGTAGGTTACTAAACAATGCTCGTAGACTCTTGGCCCAACACTCGTAGTTGCGTAAGAACCAACAATCTACCCAATTATCTGAATGGAAAATTTCAGAATCTGTAGCACATAGAAAATGCACTGATACTAGCAAAGGCACCACTGTATTCCCAAATTTAACCAACAGTACAATGCTGCAAATCTTCTCAAACCCTCCTACGCACAGATTAAAGAAAGACCTAACGAGATTTACAGGCGTCATCCTAGACAAGCAAAACAATCAGAAATCTGAGCCTAAACCTCAAATACCACTTCATTTCAATGCATCAGGGAACAGAAACCAACAAAAAGTGTTCAGCATAGAACAAATACTCCCTAATGTTACGAACGGACCACAAGTCCCAAAATCACCACAAAGAGGGGGAAATTAGGGCCAAACAAAGCAGCCCTAATCCGCGCAAACCCACCCTAAAAACCTAAAATTCCACCTCAAATCGGCGCGAGTACAGCACAAATCCTCGAAACGCCCCTCCGACCCAACCCGATTCGCTCCATCCATTCCATCCCCACGCCCCAACGGAAAATGCAAGGAGAAAAAAGAACTCACCGACTATAGGGACGTTCATCGCGGCGCACCCACCCCACCCCACCCCCCCCCCCCCCCCCCCCCCCCCCCCCGACTCGCCGCTACCCCCAAGCTAGGGGAACCGCCCCGAGATCGAACCCACCAGGCGAGAGCGCGCACCACACCGGGGCCAGGCGCGGAGACGAGGACGGAGGAGGCGCACGTTGCCGCGCGCTACGCAAAGCCCTAGGCCCCCAGCTAGAGGAGGAGGAAAAACCTCTCTCGAGTCGGGGCAGAGTGAGGAGTGGGAAGGGAACAGCGGGGCCGCGGCGGAAAGAGTGGGGATGCGTTTCGAGCACGAGTCCGAAACGGTCGCGCGCCGGGCCGAGGCGAGGCGCGCGCGGGGAGGGAAGGGGAGGGGAGGGGAGGGGCTGGTATAGGTGGCCAAACCGGCGGACCGGGCCAGCACAGTTTATTTAGGCATGGTTGCTGTAGCGAGTCGTGCCGTACTAGCCCGCGTGCCTCCTCCTGGTCTAGGCACGGCACACCGAGATCGTGGGCCGTGTCGTGCCGGCACGGTCCGTCGGCGGCCCACCGTGCCCGGGCCGACCCGGTCCACTGTAGCGAGGACTTACCCGAGTCGCCAGCGGTCCTCCCACGGCCGTCGCCGCCTCCCCGCCTACGCGCCTCACCAGCCTCTGCCGCCTCCCGCGCCCGCCTCCTCCCGGCTGGCCACTGCCTCCCCATCCCCGCGCCTCCCCGGCCTCCGCCGCCTCCCGCGCCCGCCTCCTCCCGGCCGGCCTCCGCCTGCAGCGGCCTCTGCCGCCTCCCTGCCCCCGTGCCTCCCTGGCCTCCGCCGCCTCCTGTGCCATCCTCCTCCCGGCCGGCCGCCGCCCGCAGCGGCCTCCGTCGCCGCCCTCCGCCGCCGCCTGCGCGCCTCCTGTGCCAGCCTCCTCCCGGCCGGCCGCCGCCCCCGCCTCGTCCCGGCCACTGGCTTGTGGCTGCGTGTAGCCGACGCTGTAAAAAAATGTGAGGGTAAACAAAATAGAGGAGTTGTAAAAAAAATATAAAAAATTTATTTGAGATGAGTAAAAAATATGAGGGTATTTTTTTATCATATTAGAGGAGGAAAATTTTTATTTTTAAAACAAGCAAAATAGAAGCACATATATAGTTATGTAATTTAATTTCTATATACATATAGGGGAACATTACGCAATAATATTTATTGATTTTGATATTATAGAGCTGCCTCATTAAAACTCTGTTATGTAAAAACTTAATGTTGAGAAAACCATGACAAAGAAAAAAGAGTACAGCTAAAAGTTAACACTCAAAAATTAAAAACATTACTCTAATTCCTCATTTTGTAGGTAAAGATTTTCAAACTGCTCAGCCAAATCTTGGCTCTGCGTGGTGTGTTGGGCACGTTCCTTGGCTAACTCCCAGTCTTTAACCGCAAGTAGCATTTCTACCACCTCACTGCGGAGATTTCTTCTTCTATCTTCAATAATTCTTCCGCAAAGACTGAAGGCTGATTCGGATGATACCGTAGACACAGGCACTGTGAACACATCCCGTGCTAGCTTTGAGAACACAGGATATTGGGTCTTGTGATTGTTTCACCATTGAAGAACATTGAGATCTTCTTGGTTGATGGAGTCGCTGTCCAAGTAGGTGAACAGCTCAAGAGCTTCAAGCGAAGCGTGTACATGACTTGCGGCGGCCGAACTTCCATCACCGGTGCTCGAAGAAGAAGAGGAACCACCCCAAATTCGGCCCCACTGTAATTTCTTCTTACCATGGACAGGGACAGGTGGGGCTCTTTGCACACGAACTCCCTAAAACTTAGTTTCATACTTTCGAAATACTTCATACAATTTTGTTTTAGAATCAGAATAGCAGTTAGTATAATCAATATTCATTGCATCCCCAATAAGATTCAAAATATTTAGAAACCCCCGTATTTTATCCTAGAATCAAAAATAAATGCAAAAGCATACAAGTATGGAATGTCCCTCTAGTATTTAAAATATTTTTGTTTCATGTGAAATACTGCAAGTCCTAGTAGTTGGTCATCTTCGTATTCTTTTAATAAAGTGGCAATCTCAAAAATTTTATGCAAAATTAAATTAGCAGTTGGATAGTAAACACCAGATAAAGTAACAGTTACATCATAAAATATTTCAAGAAAGTAATAAAATATTTTTACAACATGCCAAGACTGTTCTGTCAGTAGCGGTTGTCCGTCACTGGTAACAACATTCTTGGACTGCAAGAAAACAGTTAGTATATCTTTATAAGACAAGACATGTCTCAACATCAAATAAGTTGAGTTCCACCGATGGTCCGCATCCATTTGGAACTTGCGTGGACGCTTGTCCGAAGCGATACAGAATCGCTTGAAGGTCGCAAGTCGAGGATTAGAACCATTCAGCCATTTTATGGCTTCACGAATAGAATTGAGATATACATTTACTCTTTTAAAATTGGATTTAACTATAAGATTAATAACATGGCAAGCACAACGTTAATATAAAAAAAATGATTCAGCATAAACATTGAATAAAAGCTACAAAATTTCCATTGTTCTGGAATTTGCAGCTGCATTATCTAGAGTTACTGCAAATATTTTATTTGTGATGCTAAAATCCTCACAAACTCTAGAAATTCGTTCAGCAATATTTTCTGCAGTATGTGAAACATCAATTAATTTTAAAGTTATTACTCTTTTTTTAATTCCCAGTCATCATCAACATAATGAGCAGCTACACTAATATAGTCTTCCTTAGCCCTACCACTCCTAATATCAGATGTGATACTAATAGAAAATGTGC
The DNA here is from genome assembly GCA_003991445.1 of Oryza meyeriana var. granulata. NCBI lineage: Eukaryota > Viridiplantae > Streptophyta > Magnoliopsida > Poales > Poaceae > Oryza > Oryza meyeriana. The sequence continues at coordinate 45,281 of RYFJ01002140.1, forward strand.
ATATAGCAAATAATTGTTTAATACTATCCTGACCTTGGTTATAAACATTTACCAAGTCCCAGGTTGTAGTTTCTCTACTAACAGCTTAAAACCTAGGATTATGAGCAGTTTTAATGTAAGTCTCAAATGTAGGAGACTCACCAAAGTTTAGTGGTAGATCCTGTCTAGCAATTCAATGGTAAATGATTCTCATGCTACCTGAGGGTTATACTCCCATTAACGTACCGTACCGTCAGGATTCAGTACCAGTTGCTGCTGTCGTAGCTGGTAACCTTGCTTCTTCGAATACGCCTCAGCATGCCGCCTTAAATGCCTTGTTCCACTAGAAGATTTTCCAGAGAGTTTAGTCTTACAAATTTTACATTTCGTGTACGTTACCTCCCTTCCATCCGCATCGGCTTCCTTGATTTCATCAAAATGTTGCCAGGCGAAGGAAGTTCTTGATCTCTTCGAGCCGGTTGCCGTTGATATGCTCCCACTCGCAGTTTCGGATCCTTCCGAAGCCGCATGTACTTCCTCCGGATGTTCTTGCGGTGTAGGAGCCGACTCAGAGTTGTCTCCTTGCGACATCGGCACATAGCTCGGGTCGAAGTCGCTCAGTTGGAACGTCGGATAGTTTGGATCCATCCTGCAATATAAATAGAGAAAATTAGTATTAAAAAAATAGTACGAACAAAGAAGAAAATTTAGGATTTTTTATACCTTGCAGGAGCACCGGAGGCTGCAGCTATTAGCTATGAGAATGTGGAAAATTTTTGAATTTTAGACAAAATTTTGTCTAAATCAAAAATTTAGAGCGCAATAGAGCAAAAGAGAGGAAAATAGAGCACAAGAGGAGAGATTGGAAGGTTTGGATGAGCAAAAATGTGGCTGGGGGTTTCTCTATTTATAGGAAAAATTTTCACATTTTTCGGATTTTTTTGATAATTTTTTGGATTTTTTTTGTCCTCCAACGGCTAGATTCAAAATCTAGCTGTTATTTCAGACCGTTGGGACACGTGCCACTTTGCTACTAGGCCAACGTGGCCGAACGCCACAGCAAACGGTCATCTCTATGTGCACTGTAGCAAACGGGCAGGTGTGCAACGGTCGCTTCCTCTGACACTGTACTGTACAGAGAAAACACTGTTCGACACTGTAATATACACAGTAGCAGCAACTAAACCGATACCGTCCTCCTCCGGCCGGTGGCCGCCTGACTCCTCCCGCGACTCCTCCCGCGCCTGCCCACCTCGCCGATGCCCGACTCCTCCCGCGCCCGCCTCCTCCAGGCCGGCGGCCGCCGACGCCCGACTCCTCCCGACGACCGCCTCGGCCTCCGTCGGCGCCCTCCGCCGCCGCCGCCTCCCCGCCTGGGCACCTCCCCGGTCTTTGCCGCCTCCCGCGCCCACCTCCTCCTGGCCTCCGACGGCTGCCTCGGCCTCCGTCGGCGCCCTCCGCCGCCGCCTCCCCGTCTGGGCGCCTCCCTAGCCTCGGCCGCCTCCCGTGCCCACCTCCTCCCGGCCGCCGACGGCTGCCTCGGCCTCCGCCGCGCTGCCCTCCGCCGCCGCCTCCCCGGCTGTGCACCTCCCCGGCCTCGGCCGCCTCCCGCGCCCGCAGCCTCCTGGCCACCGACGCCTGCCTCGGCCTCCGCCGGCCGCCAACGCCTGCCGCGGCAACGCGGCCTCCGCCGCCGCCCTCCGGGCTAGCCGTGCCATGCCACGCCCCGTGCCGGCCTGCTACAGTCGACGGGCCGTGCCGTGCCGCACCGTCGGCCCAGACATGGCACGGCTACTCGGGCCGTGCCGGCACGGCCCACGGCCAACCGTGCTAGGCCGGCCTAGGCTCGATTACTGTAGCACCATGCCCGGGCCTGCCCGACAGGGCACGGCCCTTTTGAACATATCTGGGGCTGGGGTTCGCAGTATTTTGGGCGGCCTATTGCGTTTGATGCGAAAGCCGCAGGGGTACTCAAGTGTTCTGTGTCCATACCATTAATTCTGCCTAGCAACACTTCTATAGGAATTTATTAGTATGTGCTTCACACAATCACACATTCACACTATCGAGATTAATATATTAGGCTAATCCCAGTGCATGTTTTATAGAGGTTTCATATACATTAAATAGAGTGATAAATCAGCATATATAATGATATAACAAAGAATTAAAGAGGAGAGACCGTTTTCAACACGTAATCGTATGAAACTCCCATTAAAAAAGTTTGTATTTCATCTCCACATATTTCATTAACTTACATTGATAATTTAGATGCAACATTTAAATGATATGCTAGAATATAAAACCGTGAAATGAAATTTTGTATTAGGAAAAGTAGTTTTATCCATCAACTCAAATATCTTTAGATGACATGACACTCTTGAAAACCGTGCAATGAAACTTTACACTAGGAATGACCTTAGGAGAACTACCAAGATGGTAAAATAGGGTTTGAACAGAAAATTTTCTAGTTTCAAATATGAAGATACTAGTCTATCCTTCTTAGATCTCACCAAAGGTTTAAAACTTTTACCCAAAATTAGAGTAGTCGAGAAACTAGATCTTGATACAAAAGAAGAAAAATATTGTTTTTTATTGGAATTTTGATCCAAACTTACGCCTTTCCAAATATAGGTATAACTAAAAATTGAAACATTCTCTCAAAATTAAAACAATCGAAAAAACATGCTTGCTCCTAATGAAGAATGTAAGATTGACAATTGGTTCGTGCCTCAATCTAGATATATACCTTTTTCTCATTTTTAGATCTAACTAAAAGTTTGTATTTTCTCCTAAGATCGGAATAGACATAAAACCAACATTCATCCTAGAAAAGTAATAATGGAAGATCAATTTTTGGCAAGCATTTCGATCTGGATCTAGCTTTCTTCAAACTAGATCCAACTAAAATTTCAAACTTTCTCGTAAAATCGGTACCTTTTTCCACCTAGAGCCAAAGCAGGGTGGGGAAACGTTTCACGCATAAGTCAGAAACTGCCGCGTGGGCACGTTGGGCCAAGCAGGGCAGTGGAAGGGGTGAGGAATTCTCCGTATTTTTGGAGACCTATTGTGCTCGATGCAAATGTGGTGAAGGTTTAAACAAGGTGTACTACAGTGTCCATACCATCAGTTCTACCTAGCAACACTTTTTCTTATGAATTTGTAACGTGTTTCACACATCAAGTTAACATTAGGAAAACTATTAAGATGGTAAAATAGAATTTCACCAAAGACTTGTCCAGTTTCAAAAAAAAAGATATTAGTCTACCAAAAGAACTATATTTGACCAAAGGTTTAAACCATTGCCCAAAATTAGATCAGTCGAGAAACCAAATCTCAATATAACGAGAGGTATATGTGGCCGCAGAGGCACCTAATTCAATATTTCTTAGGCCACGGTCATATGTGTAGGGTAGGGGTGCTTTTTATTTGGCAAGTTGAAGCACAATGTGCCAAAATCCAATAGCTAGATGTATGACATAGGAACAATATGCTTGGCCGTAAATTAACTACTATTATTTACAAGATAATTTTGGCAATGTTGTCCTAAGTTTGCATATATTTAATTGAACATTAAAGTATATTTTGGTGCTATTCTTTCAAGATTGGATCTCTTGTTTATGTTTTGTAGAATTCGGTGGCCTCTCCCCACTTCATCCTCCTCCAAAGTACGGTTGACCATTTTGCTAAGGCAGTGGGTGCTAGGGAGGAGGCATATCCCCAGTTATTAGGACCGGACCGGACCGGCGGTCCGACCGGAAAAAACCGGAACCGGAGAGTATAGCGGCTCGGTTCACTTAAAAGACCGTCCATGCAATCGAACCGCTAAAAACCGGTTAAACCGGCCGGTTTTTTACGGAACCGCTGAACCGGACGGTTTTATTGGAACCGGCCGGTTTTTGTTTGTGGACGTTGTTACCCCCAATTTTTTTAGGATCACACAACTCAGGGAGGGGCAAAATCGTAAATGTCTAGTTTTTAGGTCTTGCGGTCTTGCCTGCGCCTGCGTAGTGCGTTGTTGCTGTGGCAAAATAGATCGGTGGCGGCGGCAAGGTCCAGCGGGCGCACCGCGGTGGCGGCGGCAGCAAGGTGCAGCGGCCGGCGGCGGCGGCGGTGCAGGCACACGCGCGACGGAGGCGCAGGCGCAGGCGCACGGCGGCAGCGGCGGCGGCGGAGGCGCAGGCGGTGCAGCGGGCACACGGTGGCGGCGGAGGGGCAGGCGAACGGCGGCAGCGGCGGCGGCGCAGGCGTTGCAGCGGGCGCACGGCAGCGGCAAGGCACGGCGGCAGCGGCGGCGGCACAGGCGCTGCAGCGGGTGCACGGCGGCGGCGGCGGCAAGGGGCACGCGCGGCGGCGGCGGAGGCACAGGCGCACGGCGGCAGCGGGCGCACGGCGGCAAGGCGCAGGCGCACGGCGGCGGCCGCGGAGGCGCAGGCTCACGGCGGCGGCGGCGGCGGCGGCAGACTCTCTCGCCTCGCCTCGCCTCGCCTCGTCTCCTTCCTCCGATGCGCGAAAGCTTCTAGAAACCCCTCCTCCTTTGCTCTACTCCTTCCCGGTTGAGGATGCCACGCTGATCCCCTACCACCGCCGCTAGTGCGCGTGATGCTGGCGTCCAAGGTCTGGTCGAGGCTCGCGTCGCCATCTTCGCCGCGCGCCCTGTGTTCTCCGGTAGCCGCAGCAGTGGCGAGGTCCCTCCTGCCGGTCTCTGGTATGCCGGCCCTGGAAAGGTCGCTGGCTTACCCCAGTGGCGGTGACGCGCAGCCCGGTGCCGCGCTGGCGGAGACTGGGTGTCGCTCGGCCGGTGCGCTGTGGCCGCTGCCGTGCTCTTCCTCTTCTTCGGGCGGCATTCGGGCAATGCCGCGTGAGTCTCCCTCACTAAAAATGTTTCCCCAAAAATGACAATTGAAATTCTAGCTTCCATAACCATCATTTACTCACAGATGAGCTTCTCACACCAAAATATTTTTGAGTGCCACAATAATTTTTGAGTGCAGTTGCTGAGATGAGATTATATGTGCTTATTTTTTTTCTATAAATCGACTATATATATAGCTCCGGTTCAATATATTTCATAACCGGTTCAATTCATCCGGTCTAAAACTATCGAACCAGCGGTTCAACCGGTTCTTAACGGTTGGACCAGTGAACCAGTGAACCGATGGCCTCGCCGGTTCAATGTCCGGTCCGGTCCTAATAACTATGGGCATATCAGCTCAAGGGTGATGGTTGTGGCATCCGTGAAAGAAATGGTAAGAATGAGAGGGAGAAAGAAGATAGCATGCAGAGATAAAGATGAGCATTTTTTTTAAAAAAAAAAGAGTGAAAGGGCAGTGGAAGGGGCCGATGAGAAGAAAAGTTAAAAGACACATGGGCGATAGAAGGGGAGGGAGTTTAAGGTTAAACAAGGGATGTGGTTAACTTCCGGAGGCTGATAAAAAGTTATGTCAAGCTTATCATCCATATCCATGCGTAAATATGTGAGGGCATATTTTGGACAGTAGCATTGATTCCCCTAGGATCAAACACTTTGGATGGTGAAAAAAAATGCACCCAATTACAAATAAGCTGGAAAAGATAAACTTAGGGAGGAAAGTGTGACACAAGAACATATTAAAAAAAAAGGAAAAAAATCTCCTAAGCAGATACGGTGTTCACTGTGGTTCAAAGCTGCAACAACGTTGTTATCTTTTACAAAAAGTGTGAACCGAAATAGTGTACATTACATTTTTTTAAAAGAAAATGTACATTACACATTAACAAAGAGAAGCAAAGCAGAAGCTAACTAATGCGGTAGAAAATACAAACGGTGTAACAGTACTAGCGAATTTTCATGTGCAATTCTGGCTAGATTTTAAAAATAGAATTGTTTCCATATATACAACTACTACCTTTGCTTTTAAATATATAACATCATTGACTTTTAGACATGATATTTAACCGTTCGTCTTATTCAAAATTTTATTTACGACTATAAAAAGTAAGTCATGCTTATAGTACCTTTAGTGATTTAACAAGTCACAACAAAATAATAATACTTTCATAATTTTTTAAACAAGACGAATGATCAAACTTCATCTCCAAAAGTCGACAACATCATATATTTAAAAATGGAGAGAGTATAATTTATATACAATATATTTTAAAAATATAATTGGAGTTGATGTTAACCTCTATTTTTCATAGTGTTGGAGACAGACCGCAACCCCTTCGGACAGTCTCTCCTTCAGAAGGCCCAAGACCGAAAACAACTAACGGAGCCCCTTCGGCGGCCCAAAACCGAAGGTATAAAGGCAAAGGGCCCAGCTTGAAGGGAAAAGGCGCAGCACACTTAGCGAAGACAAAGGGCTCCGAGACGGGGCGCTGAGGCCGTTGGTGAAAGATCTAGAAGGGCCGAAGAGATGGCCTAGCAGGCAGAACTCCGTGGTGCCCGTTTTGGCTAAGAGGCAAGATGACCAAAGAGACCGAAAGGCCCATTGGGGGGCCTAGCCCACGTAGTAGCCCCATGGCCTGTGTGACGACTTAACAACCTGTCAGGAACCTGCAGACAGGAAAAGACGGGAATACCCCTATAACTGTTCCTATCAAGGGACTATGATATAATACCACATGTAAATAAAATCTTAGAGTTTGTAATTATACCCCTGGGCCTATAAATAGGTACTCAGGACACTCTAATGGTAAGGTTTTTGAGATTAATACAAAAGATTTACTACTAAAATCCACTCTCAATTTCTACTGTTGTTCTTCGACAATACATAGGCAATTATAATTCATGTAGAATAGATTTTAAAAGAATTGGATTTGTATACAACTCTTTAACTTTCATTTCAATTGATGCAGTTGCATTTTATATATATACAACTATATCGACTAATCTACACGGTTATAATCTAGACTCACTAGATATAACATTGTAGATCTTTCTATTTTTCTCACATTAATGTGATAGTTTCTAGGCATCTAGAGTAAATGTGTGGCTCCTTTTCAAACTCTCTTAATAGGAGATAATAGGTGTCAAAATTTGAGTTAAGCCTATAAACTAAAATGATCTCTCACATGTAATTCCAGCCCTATAAACCAAGCAAACCCAGCTGTCCAAGATACAGGCTGCACGTTAATTAATCTTGTGCCGTGGAGTACTATCATGTTGCAGACAGAAAACTGTGGCGCCAATCCACGAACAGAAAGTTATAGCTGGGGAAGCCTTCTTGGCACACAAATGTGCTGTTACATAAACTACTTCAAAAAGAGGAGACGGACAACAGTAACATACTGAGGAGAGTAGTAAAAATAACATACTGAGCTCTTGGATTTCACCCAAAATCTATGTGATTTTCTTGAGGATAAACACTGATTAGAGGTGTAAGAGCAACTCTAACAGTATAGCTAAATGGCTCTTCAAATTAAAATTTAGTAAATTTTGGTTAAAATCCGGTCTCCAACAGACTGGTCAACCGGATGGCTTACCAAAATTGACCAGGCAACCTAGCTTGCCAAACAGTAGTGCCCACTTCTATCTCTCCTCCCTGCCCCTCTCCCTCCCGTGCATCGCTCCTCTCTTGGCGTCTCTAGGATCTTCCACGCCACCATCGTCGTGGCTGTCACGGTGTCCTCCCTTGCCGGCGTCACGTACGGAGCCGACGCCCCCGCGCCGAGCCCAACATCCGGCGCCGTTGCCGTCTTGTCGTCGCTCGTTGCCGCCGTCCTCTGCCCGGCACACCTCCTCGGCAACCCTCACCAATGAGCTGAAGTTGCGTGCATGCAACATGTGTCCTAGATGAATGTTGCTGTCAACATGCGTGCCATGCAGCCATGGTGACGCCTACGCATCGCATAATATCTTCTTCTGTTTGCTTGCTTGTTCTCTGACCCGGCACGAGCATCAGCCCCGCCTCCGCCGACACGAGTAGTGATGAGGCTGGTGGTTGGGGAGGCCCCGAAACCTCCCGCCGCCATCGCCCCCTAGCTCTCCCTCCCGCCGGTCGTTGCTTCGATCTGCTACCAAGATTGGGATGAAGAAAGGAATAAAGAAGGGGTTGATAAGGTTGACAAGTGAGACCTACTGTTAGATTGGAGAGTGAAATGGAGAAGTTATTGGAGTGGAAATAAAATTTGGCTATCCAATTTTTTGGCTAACTAGTTAAATAGAGATTTAGTGAGTTAAAAATAATCATACTGTTGATATCTAAGGATGCACTACAATAGACTAATCAGAAATCCCAAACACAACTGTACGATTAATACAGATAAGAAGTATTAAACCAAACTGTAGACTTAGGCTTAGTTTGAAGGTGAAGAAAGTAGAAGAAGAAGAAAATCACGCAAAACGATATAACCCATTAGCGTATAATTAATTAAGTATTAGCTATTGCAAACTTGAAAAATGAATTTATATGATTTTTTAATTTCTGTATAAAATTTTTTTAAAAAAAATAAACTATTTAGCAGTTTGAGAAACGTGCTCATGAGAAACGAATAGTTTTCTCCCATTCCCTTACTTTGGATCACTGCCTTAATCAGCAAACGATCCTGTCACCCTCTTCCAAGCTCAACCTTCGGCATGCGGTGCATTTACCAGCGCGGCCGATATACCACCGGGGAAGACGCACACGGTCGGCTCAAGGAGCCGTTGGATCAAGCATCTGCGGCCAGGATTCACAAACAAAAGGGCTAGGAATATTTCCAACTAGCACTCTAATTTTATTAATATTTATGTCAAACCCCGAGAGATCCATCCTGGATATTTAGTGACCTTTAGATCATGCTGAGTGGTCCAGATCGATATGCAGAATGTCCGCGGCGCTGGTGTTTTCACATAAAGGCCCTCTGTTTTGTTGTCATCTACTACTCAAATACTCGATTGGGTCGAGGGGGAAGAAAGGAGTAGGGGGCTATCCCGTTTATTGCTATTTTGGTTCTTCTGGAAGTTTTATCTCATAAACACGCTACCAAAATTTAATATGGTTATAAACCATAGCTATCTAACATTATCAAAATTTGGCTATACTAAAACGTGCCAAAATTTGGTATTACCAAATTCTAGTAGAGTTACATGCTGTTCGTAGCAGCTTCTAGGTTTTGCTGTTTCTTTTTTTTTAGCACGCTCTCCAAATTTCTAAACGGTGTATTTTTTTTAAAAAAATTTATGTGAAAATATCAAAAAAAATCAAATAGATCAATTTTTAAGCTTTTAATAATTAATACTTAATTAATTATATATTAATAATGTTTTACGTTTTACAGACGGTTTATCCATGTTAAGCCAGTTTTAACGCTACCTTAAAAGCGGCTACAAGCTGAAAAATTAAAAGCGGCCACAAGCTGAAAAGGCGGCCACAAGCTAAACATCCCTAGAAGACCGCAGGGATGTGGGGAGGGAGGTTAGCGAGGCGGCGGAGCAGATCGTGCCGAACTGTTCGGATGCGAGGCGAGTCAGCATAACGCCACCACGCCAGTGGCAACGAGAGAACGGTTGGAGTCTGACGGCAGGGCGCCCTCCTGCAGCCTGCCTACTGCGCCAAGATGAAGACGACGACCATGGCCTCGGCAGGACGACAGGGTCCTTGGCCTTGCCTATGAATTCAAAAGGTTCCCGGCACTGATCATGACATTTTTACCATCTCAGGAAGAAATTCACCAAGTACAACACAGATTTCTGACTTCTGAGTAAACGGGATGTTCAACTGTTCAAGTGTCCACAGCATTTTTGAAGATCATCCATCATCCTCCAGAAAATGAGATAGAGGTAACAAAGCTATCTACTGTTTTTTTATAACCTCAAATACGGGAAATCGTGAATGGCTGTGTGGTTTATCCCAATCCTAATGGAGAATGCCTAACCAATCCACTAATGCACTTATACAACAGCAAAGGATTTACACTGTAGTTTAGTAGACTTTTCCCTGGAGCTAATACAAATAGGTTTTACTATGCTTCTTCCTGGAGCTAATACAATATGCAGCCGTGCAAGTTTTTACATGGGGGAGCAGCTTTCTTCTAATATAATCCGCTTCACCATAGTATCAGCTAACAGTTCTGAAGGCGACAAGGCAAATCCCCTGCCTTCTTTCTTCAAAAAATGGTTCTGTGGGGGCTCATGAGCTCTTTGTCATTGATGAGCAAAGGCGAGAATACAGTGAGGTGTTTCGCACGATAAGATAGATGATGAATGCAAGGTAAACTGCCAACACAACGCACAAGCTTGAGCGAACCAATGCCCCCCGGACTTCAGTGGCGTAGAAGGACAGTATAAGGTACCCATTGATGAGCATCAGGAATACTGTAACAATCCAGCTAATCACCTAAGTATAAGCACAGAAAAAGTTAACAGCCTATCCTTGCCAACATCAAAAACATATATGTTTAATCTCATCAGAATACAAATTTGCTGTCAAACAAATAAAGTGGACCAAATAAATCTACAGTTGATTAAGAGGTTGGTGAACCACATGCTGACAAAAGTTCATATAGATGTATGGAGATAGGATATCATAGACGAAAATATATGAGATGGTTTTCAGCTTCAAGGCTAATAGTTTAATGGAATTAACATTGAAGAATCATGTTGATGAGGATTAGTTTAATAAAATCAGTGGAAAACCATGGTCTGAAACTAAGGAACTGTTGCTTGATGATTATGAAATTGAAAGTCATATGATGACAAAAACGTATCTATTAAAAGGATCACAACATAAAGATCAAATGGTCAGTTCAAAACTAATTGAATCATCTGGCAACATGCGACATATGATAAAAAATCTCAAGGGAAAACTTACTTTTGTGATAGGACCAACCACAAATGATCCCATGACTTGCTCCTTTGATACAAGTGTGATGAGAGGAATTAGTGCAAATGGAATCTGTATGGACTGAAGAACATTGAGTGCCTCGTTCAGAATATCCATGGTAGGATCCTCCGTGTCAAAAAACAATGCCAGAATCATAGTTGGAATAATTGCAAAGCTACGAGTAATCATTGCTCTTAACCACTTCTTCAATCGAAGATTAAGGAAGCCTCCCATAACAAATTGGCCTGCATATGTGCCAGTAATAGTGCTACTCTGTCCAGATGCTAACAGCCCAATAGCCCAGATATACAGTATAGGAAAGAATGCAGTCCCGTATTTCTCCTGTAAGTACTGTCCAGCATTCTCAAGACCTATGCTATCAGCTTGTTCAGATGCATAAAATCCTTTCGCAAAAACCGTTGTGACACAAATGTTAATAAAGAATGAGACAATCAGGGCAAGAATGGACTCAATGTTGTAATAGAACACTGCTTCTTGAACACGGGATTTCTTGTTTGTGTCAATCTTCCTCGACTGCACTAGTGCTGAATGCAAGAAGACATTGTGGGGCATGATTATGCAGCCCACAATTCCAACTGCTTGTTTGATTGTCTTTGAACTCAACTTTGGAACCACCAAACCTAGATAAAGAAAAAAAAAAGAGAATAAACTCTTCTACTTCTCAAGGATGCTAGATAAGCAAAAGTATTTGCAAACAAGTCAGCTTGAATACCAATCAGAAGCTCCTTGCCACTTGGCTTTGCTTCACCAAACATAACTGCAAATGATACTGCCATGACTGCAATCAAGACGCCAAAAAATGCTTCCAATTTTCTCACACCATAGTTCTCCAGGAATAAAAAGATGAAGCTGGCATCAATAACATGTCATGCAAGCCAAACATATATCAGTTTTATTGAACAGTTCCCAATCATATAACGATATAGACAGTTGGTCAGCACATTAACAAAGCCTAAGTCAAAATAGATAATCATTGAATAATACTACAGCAGAAACAGACAGGAAAAATGTTGTCTCTTTATTAGTCACCCAATTTTTAATGCGATTCGTTCCTTTCATGATTACCTGTTTCATATCTAAACACCCATATCATTCTATAGCAGTTATAAAATTCAAAAGTAGTGGCCTAACCACGGAAGAAGATAAACACTAAGTAGAAGTGTACGGATAATACGCACCATAGTTTAATCAATAATCCCAAGTCTCTCTTAACTGAATAGAAATAAGAAGTATTAAACCGAACGATAAACGTGCACTATCGTCTGACCTACCACAACTGGACCAGCACGGTTCATAAGCATTGTGCAACCTCCAAACATGGCTTTGTCGACTAAACCAACAGAAAAGCATCTCCAAGAAAAGACCAAAAAACAACCAAAAAAGGAGAAAAATCAGAACCCAACATAATACCACCAGCAAGTACTAGCACGGAAGCTCCTCTAGAAGCTCAAAATAACAGTTGGTCGATAAGGAGCAGAAGAAAAAAAGCAGTCCCTGATCCACAAAATACTTTTTGTCTAAATTTTAGCTCCCAAGAAGGAATTCTGAAGAATTCGAAGCTAGCCATCATCACACTAACAGAATAAAGATGACCAGAAATGACCCCTAAAATGCTTCTTAACTTTTTCATCAGCAAAACAACACCAGGAAGCAAACAATGGAAGTGAGTAGTCCCACTCAAAAATCAAAATCGATTCGCCACAAGGGCACCTCACCAAAAAGACGCGAACTTTATTTATCACCCAACAATTGGCGGGACCAGAGGAAGGCAGCGATCAAAGGACAGGAGGAGGAAAGGGAAAGAACGGAAGCGAGATTTCTGCTCCCCTGAGATGCCATCCGCTAGCATCCAACACGAGAACACACACAACATAATCGCCGTGTCAATCAAGGGACCAACAGGATCGAGAAAAACACATCGAGTTACAGTCTTTAGCTCAAAAACAGGAAAAGAACAAGGGCAGTGAAGACTGAAGAGCAAACAGAAGGTCCAGTTTAACCAACAAGAAAGCAACGAATTTAAGGAACTCCTGATGACCAGTTAACAACAAAAATCGATGAATTTACTCGCAAATTATACTCACCACAGCTGCAAGACAAAACAGGAACCAAGCAAACTCACCGTATAATCAACAATAAGCTGGAAAAAAAATCTAGGACCTTTCTGTTAACAAGACCAACAGGGAAAGGACAAAAAGGTGAGCTTTGTTCCCAATACGTGCTCGAAGCTACTCACCAATCGAACGCGGTGATGACGACGCCGCCCCAGAGCGGGACGGTGCCTCCGGAGAGGATCTTGATGGCAATCGCGCTGCCAATCACCTCCTGGATGTCGGCGCCGACGAGCGCGAGCTCGGTCATGGCCCAGAGCGCGCGCGTGGCCCAGGGCGGGTACTCCTCCCGGCAGAGCTCGGCGAGGTGCTTCCCCGTGGCGACCCCGAGCCGCGCGGAGAGCAGCTGCACCAGGGCGCCCATGACCGTCGCCCACAGCAGCAGCCACAGCAGCTGGTACCCCGCCGCCGCGCCGGCCTGCAGGTCGCCCTCCAGGTTCCCCGGGTCGAGGAACGCGATGCACATGAGGAATCCGGGCCCCGTGAAGCGCCAGAGCTTGCGCCACGAGAAGGCCGGGCGGGCGTCGCCGGCGGCGTCCTCGGAGTCGGAGTCCGAGACGGCGATGGAGACCTTGTCGTCGGAGTCGTACGCGCGCTCGTCGTACTCGTCGTGGGAGGAGGAGGTGATGCCTCCTCCCCCGCCGCCGACGGGTAGGAGGCTCTCGGCGAGGTCGCGCGACGCCATGGGCGGATGCGTGGCGTGGGGGAGTGGTGCGAGGTTGCCGCACTGGCGCTCGGGTGAGTGGGAGGAATGGATGGGTCTGGGCGGAGGTTAGGATGAGAGTGGTGGTTTCCGAGAGAATTTATACCCTTTTTATCTGCAAAACATCCAAAAATCTTGTTGTAAACTTGTAATACAAAAATTAATCTATTTCCTTGGAAAAAACAGATGTCTTCAAAAGAACATTTGCAGATATTAAACCGTAACTAGGCAATTTGGTAAGCACACCTCACCTACAAACCATTTTTTTCAGTTTTATATGTCTAGGTGCCATGTGTGCTTTTAAAAATTATTATATTTTAGATGCGTGAGCATGAATAATTGAGTAGTCTATATTTAAATGCTGTCATCAGACTGTACTTGGTATACGGAAAGCATCTAAGTAAACAATAGTCCTTTTGTGTTGACATTAGACTATTATTTCTCTATTACTCCATTGGATAATATTTTGGGTACACTTCCTATATCTTTGAAAGTTCTCCAGAGTTCATACTCGTTCAAAAAAAAAAATCTGATTCCTTTGCAGCGGTTGTTTTTCTTTTTTTCTCCATTTTTCATTTATTTATCAGCGCAATGGTGATATACTGATGTCTCTCTCGCGTGGCATTTTCGCCGATGATCCTAACCAATTCTAGCGGCTCCATTAATTGCTTGACGAGGTAGATTTCCATGTCCGTATACTAGGACGTGTACAGATTGGATTGTAGCAAAACAGCGCTTAACCGCCGTATCGTTTTCACAGTGGATATCTTGGCCCAGGCAGATCGTTACACGTTTAGTCTAGTTAATTACAAGACAAGGACTCGGCGAGCAATTTCTCTCTAGGGGTTTGCATTTCCTTACCAGAAAAAAAAAAGCAGCGTAGAATAGAAGTATTATTGGTGGTAGGATCGTATACGCATGACTATTTAGTTAGATTTAAATTTTAGTGTCTATGTATATATAAACACATGTATGTTTTTAATAGAATTTCTCATGATATCAACAATGCTATTGATTTTTGTTTTTTGAATATGTATTAAGAGATATATTCATGTGGATGTGTATATAGTGATATATGTGTCTTTCGTGTGATGGAAAAAAGGGCATAGAATAGATCGGTCGAGAACTCAAGACCTCTCCCTTTTTTTTCTCCACCCCTTTTTCTCCCTTTCTCCCTTTAATTCCCCCTTTAATTATGCGGTCCACTGGGCATCAACAGAAACGCAGCACTCAGCTCGCGTGTCGGCGTCGTCATTGCGTGTCTGCACCTTTTGGAATTTGGATAGTGCAAAGTTGCAAACTGCAAAAGCGCAAAGCACGTATGCAAAACTGCATAGCGTACGTGCCGTGCGAGCGGACGCGACACACTGCTCTGTGCACACACTGCGGCGGCGAGTGGCGAGATCTCGCTCGGTGTCCATCGCTCGCTCGCATCACCTTGACGCGCTCTTGGTCGTCTCGGGGCATGCGGAGTTGGCAAGGCAGGAGCATGGCTACTCTCCAGCCGAGACGGCCCGTTCCCGTGCAAAAGCCGAACACGGCGGCGTCGCATCGGCCATGGTCCACGGAGCGAGAGCGACGGCGTCGCGCGTCTCGTCGCCACGACGCGCGCGCTGTGGGCTCCTCGCCAGTAACGCGAGCGAGCCAGAGACCGAGGCCGTATCAATGCCGCAGTAGCGCGGACTCGCGGTTCCAAGCAATGCATTCTCACACGCACTGCTCCTTCCCTTTAAAAATATAAGAATTATTAAATTTTTAGATTTACTATTAATTAAATATTTAATTTTTTTTATTCTATCAAACAACAACGCTGGTTATTGGATGAAACTTTAAGATTCGAGATAGGAAAAACGAGTTCGAAGTTACATTTTTTAAATTATTGTAGCTGTCCTTTTAATTTATTATAGTTTAGTTATAAATTTATACAAATCAGTCATAAATATATGCAATCACATCTAACGATTTATATCTTGGCATTTGAATATAAAAAAAAATCGTTTCATATATTTATTTTTTCAAACGTTTGATCAATAGGTGGTCCCTTAGATTTTTACATGATCTCTTGTATTATTATTTGATTATTAGTTTCTCTTAAAATATATTATCAACAACTACAAAATTAATATTATATAAAAATATTTTCAATTACGAATTTAGTCAGTACATTTTTAGTTTAATTATTAATTAAAATTTTTAAATCTTGATTTTATTAAAAAAAACTACTTGTATTTTTCAAAGAGAGCACTACTGGTCGCTCTGATTTTGCTTAAACAAGCGGGAATGAGAGACGCATGACAGCGGCCAGGCGGCGGGCAATCGGGGTATCTCTCGCTCTACCTGCGGGAGACGAACGTCGCGTCGCGATTAGCTCGCGGCAAATGGGGCCCATTCGACTGCCAAGTGCCAAACTGCAAGCGTGCGTCGCGGTTGGTAGTAGTAGCATGCTGCCTTGCAGCACTACGTATTTTAGAGAATTTTTTTTTAAAAAACGTAATGTTTATTAATTCGAGAAACGTGTTTAAAAAAAATAAGTTTTTTTTTCCTTTCTCATCTTCAAAAGCTGCGAATTTCAGATGATCTGCATCGCTGTGGGTGCGATAAGATAAGATCGTAAGACTGCGGCAGCCGGAGGGGCGGACTTTTTCTAGCTAGATTGGCCTTTCTTCATCAGTTCAGTGGACTGCCAGTTTAGCTATCTGACGTGGCGACATGTACCTTATGTGGGGCCCGGCCGGCAGCCTCGGTAGAGGAAGCGATAGGATGCGCCACGCCAGCTAGGCGGCGCCCTCGCCGCCGGCCTGACCGTGCCGGCGGCGTGGCGCCACGGGCCTGCCTCGTGGCCATTCTCTGATCCGATCTCCCGAGTAAAGCCGATGTCTGAATAAACAAAGTTACACTTACTAGTAGAAGATGTTGCCGCTAAAACCGTCCAAACGAATGCTGCTTTGGTTGCACGGGCTCGTGATTTCCAAATCACTTGAAGACGCTGGTCATGTGTAGACAGATTGTACACCCATGTGAGTTGTGACCACGGGAATACGGGATGGTGATGCGGCTGATCTGGACCATGGAACAATTAATCTTAAATTTCAGTGTGTGCTACTGTACATGTTTCGCTGTCTGCCTCTGTGCACGCAGGTTCAGGTCGATCGCCATGACAGTCACATATGCTACTATCATCGTGTATAATCAATTGTGATTATATATGTATACCTGTACTTATCGTTAAGGACTATTTTCTCTGTTTAAAAAAATAATACAAATTGTGACATATCCTACTACTACGAATCTAAATAGTCTAGAATATGTTACATCTAGTATTAAATTTTTTTATTTTAAGACGAAGAAAATAGTACCTAAGCATTCAACTTTTAACGGTAAGAACTCTGTTGTTCTGGCTACTGGCCATGAGCTAGCTGTATTTTGTTGGGCTGTTTATGCTGACCCCAAGGTAGCTATTTATCAGGATGGATGATTTTATGGGTTTGAATTGATGGACACATACGACGAGCAGAAACAAGAAGACCAAAAGATAATATCCATGGTGGACACGGCAACCCCAGCTGATACCGATAGCGTTCAATTGGGAAGTGTCCATGTGGTCACCATGGGTCGCCATCAAACGTAGCTTAAACTTGCTAGATCCGCAAATTAACGCTGACATACATTTGCTTATCTATTGTATTAGACAAAAATTTCATGATTGTTTGAAGTGTATGTGTTTTTCCTCAGCAACTTAATGTCTGATTGAACTGGTTGCTACATTTCAATTAATGCCTGATTGAACTGGTTGATACTACATCATGCATGGCTTTCAATGCACAAGAGTAGCACAAAACATTTACTATTAGTAGTAGCTTCCGTTTCAACTGCAAAGAGGAGTCGACCTGAATGTTCAACCGCATGATGGACGCCTGCAGCTGCTAATATGGACACTGCCAGCCAAATTGGAACAAGTTGTTACTCATAATCAAAACTTTTTTTTTTGCAGAGAACATCATCTGTTCTACTACTTTTTAGGTCCCAAAATATAACTACTTAAAACTTTTTGAAAGAATTAAGAATTATAATGTATGATCAAAAATATATTATAGTGGGTGGGATGCAGGGTCTATTTTAAGTTATAGTTACGGAACTACTAATAATAAAATAAAAAATTTTATACTAAAATTTATTTTTTACATATGCTAGGTAGCTATATTTAAGATAAATTTAAACTCTAAAAATCTTTTATATTAGCTATATTTAGAGGTACGATACCACTAACCACACGCACAACTGAAAGTGCTGCTCAGCTTGGAACCATTCGACAGACAGGACAGACATCGGAATCCGGACGCTATCCTTTTCCGCAGCAACGGAAGACACTTCGTGTGGGAGCTTCCCCTTTCATTTCCAGAAGATGAGCTCACGTCGTCATGGCCATGGGCGACGGTCATGCTGCGCCCGCAGCCGCGATGCATCATATCTGCACGACGCAGCGGCCGTCGAAGCCTTGGACCGTTGACGAGAGACGCACTCGCAGCCACCGGCACGGCGCTTGCTCGCGGCGCACGCTGGCCACGCAGCGCAACTGGAGAAATCCCGTGCAAAATCTGGAATTTTTTTAATATTTATAAAAGTATATTTTTGTTTTTAAGTTCTACAGATTTGTATCGCTAGTGCTCTCTGGGAGGTTTTTTTTATAAAAAAAGCCCTTCACGTTACAGACAGTCATCGGCTGCCGATAATACCATTCTCTCTATTACGTATATTTTACAGACAGTTTCCTTATAGCCTTCCCCAAGAGTGATTTTTGGCATTTTTACAGGCAACAACCTGGCCGTGAAAAAACGTCCTAGGGAAAGACTTTTTTAATTTTTTTTAAAAAATAAAAAACAAGTTGTACATATTTATGTGCTTTAAATTTTAAAATGCAAGTTGTTAAATTTGAAAATGGCTAAATTTTAAAATTTAAGGCACATAAATATGTACAACTCGTTTTTGCCTGGCCAGGAGTTGCCTGCAAAAAGACCAAAAATCACTCTTGGAAAAGGCTGCAAGGGAATCGCCTGCAAAATATACGCAATAGAGAGAATGTTGTTTTTTGGTCTTTTTACAGGTGGCCCCCTAGCCGGACAAAAAACGTCTTATGAGAGGGCTACACCTTTAAAATAGCAGACGACCCGGCGCCGTTCGTCTGTCATGTCGGATAAAACGTCCTCTCGGAGGACTTTTTTTTTAAAAAAAACCCTCCCAGAGGGTGTTAGGTATAAATCTGTGCTACTTGAAAAAATATATACTTTTATAAATATTTTTAAAAATAAATATAAAAATAAAAAATTCGCAAAATCTGCCCCAGAAAGGCCGCAGATGCCATGGCCCATTCCGGGTGAGGCTGCTACTTACGTGAAATTTTCTGCACTGGGCCAGCGCCGGTTGAGCCGGCCCGTCCAGGCCGCAGCGCCAGCGCTGCTCCCCTTCCATGCCGTTCGCGGCTAGGTCCGCGGCGCTGACGCCGCCAAAAACCCTTGCTGCCGAGAAGAGAAGCGCCGGCCGCCACCCAGAAGATGCCGCCGAAGCCAGAGCGGCGGCTGTTCCAGTACGTCGGCAAGTCGCGCGGGCCGGCGCGGGCGCCTGTGCCGTCCCCCGGGGTCAGCAGCGGCGGAGATGAGGTGCCCGCGTCCGACGCTGATGCCGACGCCGTGTACAGCATGGTCACGGCGGCGCCCACGCCGTCCGCGATGGAGGCCGCGCTGTCCTCGTCGGCGGTCCCGATCTCAGGGCTGCTCCTCGACCGCGTGCTGCGGAGGTTCCGCTTCGCGCACGGGGACCCGCTCCGCGCGCTCTCGCTCCTCTCCCTCGCCGCCGACCGCCACGGCGTCGTGCCGTCCCCCTTCGCGCTCGACACCGCGCTCTACGTGCTCGGCCGCGCGCGCCGGTTCTCCCACATGTGGGACTTGCTCCGGTCCTCCCGCCGCCTCAGCCCGGACGCCGTCACCCCGCGCACCGCCATGGTTGTCCTCGGCCGCGTCGCCAAGGTCTGCTCCGTCCGCGAGACCGTCGACTCCTTCCGCCGCCTCTCGCGGATGTTCAGCGGCCGCGGTGGTGACGAGACGGGTCAACTCTTCAACGCGCTGCTTCGCACGCTGTGCCAGGAGAAGAGCATGTCCGACGCGCGCAACGTCTACCACGCGCTCAAGTACGAGTTCAAGGTGAACCGCCAGACATTCAACATCCTGCTCTCCGGGTGGAAGTCAGCCGAGGACGCTGAGGCGTTCGTCGCCGAGATGCGGGAGCTCGGCGTGGAGCCAGACCTGGTGACTTACAACAGTTTGATTGATTGCCACTGCAAGAACCAGGGCATGGAGAAAGCCTACAAGCTGCTCGATGAAATGCGGGAGAAGGACATTTCTCCTGATGTGATCACTTATACGAGCTTAATCGGAGGGCTGGGATTGATTGGCCAGCCAGACAAAGCAAAGCACTTGCTGAAGGAGATGCATGAGCTTGGATGCTACCCAGATGTAGCTGCATTCAACGCGGTGATACGGAACTTTGTGATAGCAAAGAGGCTTGGCGATGCGTTTGCACTGATGGAGGAAATGGCCTCGAAGGGACTGATGCCAAATGCCACAACCTATAACCTTTTCTTCCGTTGCTATTATTGGGCTTATGACATTAGCAGTGCTTGGCAGTTGTATGAGCGGATGCGTTCTGAAGGATGCTTCCCGAACACCCAATCTTGCATGTTTATTGTCAGGCTATGTCATAGGCATGGGAGGGTTGCACAAGCTCTAGAGCTGTGGAGTGATATGGTCAACAATGGGTTTGGGTCATTCACCTTGGTGTCTGATGTGCTGTTTGACCTGTTATGTGATGAAGGGAAGCTGGAGGAGGCAGAGAGGTGCTTCCATCAAATGATTGAGTTAGGGCAGAAGCCAAGCAATGTTGCATTCAGAAGGATAAAGATACTTATGCAGCTTGCCAACCGTGAAGAATCTATAGCCAAATTAACTGCACAAATGTCACAGTTTAGACGGCTGGCACCTGAGGATTGCCGAAGGGTTGATCATACTTTGGAGAGCACACATCAGAAAAGTGATGGAACTGATGCTAACACTATAGCGAAACATAGCAACATACTTGAATCATGACGGTGATAAATTGGGGATGATAACTTTGGTTGGACAAGGAAATAACCGAATGGTTTTGAGGAGTTTTGTACTTTGATATGTTGTTCAAGGTATACCTTCATGGTTTCTATTGTTCACATGAAGATATTTGTTGGCTATTTTGTTTGCATAGGTTCTTATGACTAATGGCTTGTATAACAGGTATGAAAATTCTGTTTGTGATCGAAGATGGCCAGCCAGATTATTTTCAATATCAAAATATTATGTTTCTTAAAGTTCACACTGTGGAAGACCATTCTAGCAATGCATGCTGAGAGAAATGGTACCCGAGCATCATTCATATCTGCAAGCTGAATGCCTGCATGCAAAATCACCACGATTGTTGTAGAGACAGTTAACATTTTTGTAATCAAGTCACTAGTGGTGTTTGTGTGAATGGTCATAGAGCAGTCATGCTTGATTCTTCCCCAGCTAGTTGATCATCTGTATCTCTGATGAAGAATATGTATATATCCAAGCTTGATTACTGATTTTTCTTAGGCAAGAAAGATGAAATACAAATCATAACAAAAGTTCCTCTTGGCAAAATTATGGTAAGATGAAGTAGAAAGACCCATATTTGATAAGACATGAATGTGCTTTAGATTTTCTAATCAGTAATATTTTTCTATTCAAATTCGTATTCATATTCACAACAAAAATATGGATGTGAATATGGTTCAAACAAATTTTTTTTCGCCTAACATCACATTATCCGAGATATCCATATTTAAATTATAATTCAGTAAGTAAATATACATATTTGTAGGATATTTCACGAGTTGGATGATTTTTAGAAAAACAGTATGGATTTATTTTTCCTAAATAAAAACTATTTACATAATAAATAACTGCGAATTATTTATATGGTCTTGCCATAAATATGGGGATTTTTTTATTCAGCCAAATTGGGAATGCGTGCATCCAACAAAAGCAAGCAGTTCTTTTTATTGAACCCTGTTACAAAATTCGGTGTGTATTCGTGTTATATTTGAGTTTGATTTGTGTTAGTTAGAAAATAGGGAAGAAAACATGATAAAAAATCCACTATTTTATACAGTATATGTTACAACTGGGCCTATTCTTTTGCTCGGAATGGAATGGAATGACGATACGTTTCCCAAGCTCTTAAATGATGTGATTTTCGTAAAAAAAAACTTTCTGTATATGAATTTCACATAAAACTATTTTTAATCTATTTTTTAAATTTATAATGGTTAATTCATTCATTTGTACCCTTAAATAGAGTCAAACCAATTATTCAGCTATTCAGAAAAAACAAAGCCCCAATTTGCTAGATTGGGGACGTATGAAAACCAATAAAAGCAATGCTACACACACTTTTGCAAAACATGAAATCGACCAATAAGTAGTAGTAAGGAAGAGTTGATGGACGAATTTTACTCCTTTTTATAGCTAAGAGATAAAAAAAACTTCACAACTCCATTTCTGGTCAAATTGTGGAGTAAATGTTCTTCTAGATGTGATATTTTTTTTAAGTGATTTTTTCAGTATAGCCTTAGCTTGTTATATCCGTCTGAATTTCATATTTTTGGATATGAAAAGAAGTATAAATATTATCATATACCAAATGTCCGCTAATTAATACTGCAACTTTAAAATTGTAACCTTTTCAAGGCATATAAGCTACTATTACATTTTTTCCTAAAGCAAGTTCCTCACCACTGTAGCAGCCCTCTTCGCTAAAATTTGTCCTTTTTTAAACTGAGTTTGACCTTTTTGGTTTTGGCAACAAATTCCCGCCTACGCACAACCATTTGAAAAGGCCAAGCCAAACCCCGGTCCTCCAATGCTAACGCTTGAACTAACCAGCCAACCCTCAAGTCTTCTTGAGCCCTCCTAAAACCTCAGCGAGAAACCAAGCCGAAGCGCTACGCGAAGAGCTCAATGCGCGGCGTGAGGCGGAGACGATGCCGATGGAGAGCAAGGCGATCAACGCCGCCCGCGCGGCGCCGCCTATTAATAGGGCGGGGGATGAAGCCAAGGCCAAGTCCCCCCGTGTGCTCCTCACCGACTCGAAAGCGAACAACGGAATAACGGTCTCGAGCCCCCGCCGCCGCGGACGACGAAGCCGAGGACGAGGTCGGTGGCCAGTATGGAGGCGGCGACAGCGGAGGAGGAGGCGCGGAAGGCGAGGAATCCCGACTGTGCGGAGGGCACGGCCGACGTCGCCGTCGCGCCGGACGCCGCCGAAGGTTCGAAGGAGGCGGACGCAGGTGAAGCTTGGAAGGAGCCGGACGACGCCGAAGGTTCGGAGGAGCCGGACGCCGGTGAAGGTTCGGAGGAGCCGGTCGACGACGCGGCGCAGCTGGCGGTCGTGCCGCACGTTGAGGATATCGACGAGTACCTCCGGGCTCTCGAGGTGAGGATTTTTCCCTATCGCCTGTCCTAGTCGCAGCTTGCTTGTCGAAGCTTGAAACTGTTTCAGGAGGCAAATCTAGTGCTATGGTGCTATGAACCTAGTGGTATGATCGAATCGAAATGGATTGTGATCAGTGTGCGGGCGGAACTGATATAATTGGGGAATTTTTTGGGGCAGGATCTATTGCAAGCGTGGATTCTGGAATTTAGGCGACCAGGATGATCTGTGGATTCTCTGATTTTGGATAGTTGGCGTGAATTATTCAGTGTTTATTTATGGATATTGGATTTCGTCCTGCTTTAGTTGCTGGTGGCTAGGGAAATGGCGAAATGTTTGGAGACTGTACGATCCAGCGCTGTGAGTTTTCCGTCCAAAAGGCTAGTTTGATCACCTTTCACTATCACAAATTTAATTTCACAGACTAGATTATCTTAGCTTCCCTTTTTAGGATGCTTACTGACTTACCGTCTTGATCATCTGAAGCTACTCGCTTTGCCCATGAGTAGTATGCAATTATGTATTGAAATGTTTTGTTCGATGAGATTGGTGGCTTTTGTTGTTTCATTGTTTCTCTCAAATTTCTGAGATTTTTAGGCTGAGGAATCAAGGAGGCCGATAACTAACTGTGGTCAGGAGATACAAGGAGGCATGATGAACATGGATATGAGGGGGCGCCTAGTGAACTGGCTGGTGGCTGCGTCTTCTGCGATCAAACTTCTGGATGACACAGTTCACCTTGCGGTTTCATATGTTGACCGCTTCCTTTCAAAAAATGCCATTAGCCAGGACAAGCTGCAACTGCTTTCTGTCACTGCATTGTTTGTTGCTTCGTAAGGGACTAACCTGTTGTGCTTTATATATTGTTTGTTTATCTTTCTTATCTTTGAGGATGTGTCCCTGATTAGAATGATTTGGGTGTTGCAGTAAGTATGAAGAAGTTGACCCTCCTAAGGCAATAATATTCAGTGCCATGACTAAATACACTTACTCCAGACAGCAGGTAGCGCAAATCCTGCTAAACTTTCTATTTCTTAGTACTGTGAGTGGTAGAGATGGATCTGTAGTTTGTATGCTCTGCAGGTGGTGGAGATGGAAGCGGACATACTGAAATCTCTGAACTTTGAGATGGGGACTCCCACTGCAATAACTTTTGTACGGTATGTGCCCCATTTTAAACTTTCTTAACTAGAGTAAGATCTCAGATGACTTTCTTCAGTATGTAATATGGTCATGTGTTCCATGTCGCCAACAGGACTACCCATTTCTGATTTACTGAACTTCCAAGCCTATTTCTAATACCTGTCTGACTGTCTGTTGTAGGACATTCTTAACTTCTTGTTGTGGTGGCAATGTAAGAGCACTTTTGGAGAGCCCTGCACATTTTTCTCTCTCGCTCGCTCTCTTTTGATAATCTGTTCCCCCTGTCAAACTGTAGAGATTAAATGCCAAGAAACTGAAGTCGATGTGTATCTATCTTGCGGAATTGAGCTTGTTAGGCGATTACTCTATAAGGTTTCTGCCATCGATTGTTGCTGCTGCCTGCCTGTTTGTAGCCAAGTTCACAATCAACCCAAAGATTCCTCCTTGGGTAAGAAGACATCAACTTCTTCTGAACCTACATGACGCTTCATATTCATCTAACATTAGCGTCCATTATTCTCCAGAGTTTGGCGGTTCAACGCAACACAGGCTACATGGTCTCTGATATCAAAGATTGCATTTGTGCCATACATGATTTGCAATCAGGCAGGAAGTTCGCCAACCTGACATTCGTCAGAAACAAGTACAAGGACAACGAGGCAAGGACTGCTTCTTCCATTTCTGTTTGGGCCGGTTTACATGCATATTCTAATTATGTTTTGTTCACATTTGTTTGTTCGAACATTGTACAGTTCGAGCGCGTGTCGACAATAACTTCACCAAAAAAAATCAAGGCGTCTTACCTCAGGGATATCAAGTACGGAAACGGCTGAAGTGCTCTTGCAGCATCTTTGCAAACTGCAGGTGGTGTGGAAAATACATGGTTAGTGGAACATGTGCATCTTCCGATGCTCTTTTTGGTAAATAGCCAGCATCTCCGTTTCGTCGCATTGACAGTATCTGCATTGGTGTTTTTGGTATCTTGTTCATCTGAGGCGTTTCTGTACAGAGGTTTAGATTACGATGGTACATGATAGTCAATGCTATTTCAGCTGAAAGTTTCCAGCAATATCCTAACGCTATTAAAATTTACTAATCATTTTTTTTGTTGAGATTATATTGTGCAAAACGTAAGCACTGTTGAGTGATGACCGAGGGAGCACAATGTTGAAACTACAACTACTTCATCTTCAACGTCAACGGCTTCACCTGCATTTAGATAGTGTGCCAACTCAATAGCATGAACTATCCCACGCACAAAGCGTATTATCGCAAGATTTTTGTAGAAGGGTAATAAAAGTTGTCTAGGCTGGGTCTTACCAAGACTAGTGATTGCAACCGTAAAAAAAAAAGACTAGTGATTGCAAGTTTTGCGTTGTGGTCACCTTCACCGTGAATTCTAAAACAACATCTTCTATCTATCTATTATATTATTAAGACAACATTGAGAGTAGACACCACATTCGCTCTAGAGGCTAGAAATTCACACATTAATCATAGAAAAAGAAAATAAAAGTTCAAGTAGGAATACAATTCAAAAATAATTGAAATTCGGAATAACAAATAAGAAATATTGAAAGAATAGTCCATCTAAAACACAACACTTATTAAGACAACGTTCAAAGTAGGCACCACGTTCGGTTTGGAGATTAGAAATTCTCACATTAACTAGAGAAAAAGAATAAAAGTTCTTTTAATAAGGAATATTAAAAGAATAGTCCATCTAAACACAACACGAGATTAATTAAAATTCGGAATAAAAAATAAAATAAATTCCAAAATTTGATTTTCAATACGAATTCTAAATAAACTTAAAAACAATCATTAAAATTTGAGAGAAAAAATATAAAAAAACTAGCACTGGATGCTGGAAATTCCCACATTAGTCAGAGAAAAAAAGAAGAATTCAAGTAGAAATATAATTTAGAAATAACTGAAATTCAGAATAAAAAATAAAGAATATTGAAAGAAGAGTTCATCTAGAACACAGCATGAGGTTAATTAAAATTCAGAAAATAAATAAAATAAATTTTGAAATTGGATTTTCAATACGAATTCCAAATAAAGTTCAAAAAGATCATTAAAATTCAAAAGAAAAATATAATAAAAACTTAAATAAGTAGATACATACCAAGAAGAGTCCATAGCAAAATACAATCTATAAATATTCAAAAGAAAGATTAATTAAAAATTGAAATAAAAAATAAATTTTAAAATTAGATTTCAATACTAATTCCAAATAAACTTTAAAAAATCATAAAAATTTGGAATAAAATATAATAAAAAATAAATAAGTAAAGACGATATTCCAAGAAGAGTCCTTAGAAAATGCAATCTTTAAATATCCAAAAATAAGATTTTAAAAAAGTATCTATACTCCTTTAAAAGAGAGTGGTGGTGGTGGTGGTGAGTGGTGAATCTGCCACCACCCTCATTATCAAAAGGAAGAAGGACAGTGTGAGGCCATACGGCCCACATATCAACCACCCTACCAGCTTTGTACTTTTTGTGAGTACAGTGTGGGGCCAAAAGGCCTATATGTCAATGACAAATAGATGCAATAATTAATAGATGATTTCTATACTGCTATAAAAGGAGTAGTAGTGGTGGTGAGTGGTGAATCTGCCACCACCCCACAACCAACTACTTTTTTAAAAGGAAAAAAGATAGTGTGGGCCATAGGGCCCACATGTCAGCCACCTCCACCAACTCTATAAGGGCCTGGGATCAATAACAAAAAATATGCAACAATTAAAAGATGATATATGCAAAAAATAATGGTAATGACCGGTTAATCATAATTTTCTTTAATTAAAATCCTGTTGCAACGCACAGTCAATATGCAGTAATAATAATACATATAAAATAACATTGAAAGGGAAAAGGAAAAATATAGGCCATAAGGAAATACAATTTATAAATAACTAAAATTCAGAATAAAAATTAAAGAATATTGAGAGAAGTTACCGTCTAAAACATGACACGTGATTAACTATTATTCAAAAAAGGCACCACGTTCGATTTGGAGCCTAGAAATTACCACATTAGTTGTAGAAAAAGACAAAATCTACACCATTAGATCGTGGTGGATCCTTATTATAACGGTTGAGATTTGATTAAATCTACAAATAAATTTGACTAGGTTCTGTCTTTCCAATTTGAATACAAGATATTATTGTTTTGAATTGGACATAAATGTGCGAGGGTAACATAGTACTAGAATATCTACGTATGCCATCTAGAATGGAAAATTCAATTGCTATCCACGTGAGACAAAGACAAAAGTATGTCCGTGTTGGTGAAGTTAGACTAGAAATCAATTTTGAATAGAAGCAACATAGGTTGCAACAGGAAAGTGCCCATAATAGAGCATCTAGAACCTTTACGTGGTAATGTATGGACCCAAACCAAGTTCTGATATGATTTTCCTAGTTAAGCATCTAGAACTTTGTACGAAATAAGCTATGCTAATCTTTCCTTGATTGTAACAAAAACTTACGCGTAATTAAGAGCATTGATTGATCAGGAGTCGGACATGCTGCATGTGGTGTTGAAGCTGGCAATTAGAGTACAATTCCAATTAGTGTCATCCACGTCCACGTGTGACTGAAAACAATAGCACTACTTAAGTATATGTTAAGCCATGAAAGTTGTTAATTTTGGAACAGAGGGTAACAAAATTCAGAATAATCCGTAATAACTACAATACATATATAAAGATGTATACTTGGTAATTATTTATTAGGGTGAGTCTATTAAAATAAAGTTATAAACAAAAATGTTAAGACAAAAATTATTTTAGAAAACCATGTGAAATAATATCTAAGAATAATTTTTGCTTGGACTAAAAATAAAATAAAATAAACGACATTTCATTTCAAAGCAAATTCCACAATGAAATACCTAAATCACTAAAAATTTAGAGTTGAAAAAAATATCACTGAGTCCATGTCGAAATATCATCTGAAAGTTGCTATATTTTGGAATGGATGGAGTAACAAAATTCAGAATAATCCATAATAATTACAATAAATATATAAAGATGTATCCTTGATAAATATTTATTAGGAAGAGTCTAGTCAAAATAAAATTATAAACAAAAATATTAATACAAAAATTATTTAAAAATTTCCATGTGAATAGTCTTGAAGAATAATTTTAGCTCTGACTAAAAATAAACTAAAATCGACAGCATTTCATTTCAAAGTAAATTCCACAATAAATACCTAAGCCACTAAGAAAATTAGAGTTGAAAAAAAATCAATTTGGTCCATGTTGAATATATCACCTGAGAGTAGTTAAAATTTATTTAAAATATAGTTATTAGATTGCCGTGGGGATTTTAAATATCTAGATGTTATGATTTGAAATATGAACTAAAAATATTATAAAAACCAATTTGGAAGATGAATATTAATTTTTTAGTAAAATAGAATTATCTACCTATTATCTAATTAAACTCATATGATCTGCATTTCTACAATAGCTTAGAATGCGTGCATGATAATAATTTAGGGTTGGTACGAGCATGGCAAAGCAATAGTTGAACACTATTGCGGTGCATGGATGGTGGATTGGGATCCATGATCGCGACTATAAAGAGAGCTAAAAAATGAGGCACCAAGTTTGCCATAAAGGTCTAAAAATTCTCACATAATGTAACGCCTAGAATTTCACACCAAAATTCTGAACATTTTTGTGTATTAAGTCCCTGTCCAGGAAAGCCAGGGTACACAAAACAAAGTGTGGCGCCTCATGTGAAGGCCCACCATATGTACACAGTACCCGATCCCTGGATCAGTAATCGGATACACACATAGTCATCGGTGATACAATTCAGAGTACACTAAGCATTAGATACATAACAGAGTACATACATATATATTACAAAGGGTTTTCCATCCAGGACAGGCCCCGGACAGACAAAAGCACTAACATGGCAAACTAGCTGTGGGGACCGTTCAGAGGGGGTCCAAACGTTCCCATAGCACACGTAACTGCCCAGGAAGTTCAGTTACGCATAGAATGATACAGAAACAAAGCTTCGATTAATTATACAAACCGACAAGGTTTTAGTACAACCCAAACTCAACACACGCACACAACGGGCCTATGGCCATACACGTACAACTAAAAGACGTAACCCTGCACCATAGGAACGGCCTGAGTGTAGAGTCGACCTAAAACTCGAAGCCTTCGTCTTCGTCCCAATCCAGCGGATCGACGGCTTCCTCGACTTCACCTGCATCTTCTTCCGAAGTGGCTGGAGCCCAAAATATGCAAGACTGAGTACACAAGTACTCCGCAAGCCATACAGGGAAATATATAGTAATGCAGGATATAACAAAGGAAGGAACTGGTTTAACTCTAAACCTTATCAGTAGTTCACAAACATCCTAATTTATAAACAAATTTAGTTTTAAAGGGTTTAATATTACATGTCATCTACAATTTAAACCATTATCATAATTCTACTCATACCATTATTCTGAATTCACCCATAGACATATCTCCATTAACCGGGAGCACGGCGTATTCGAATACCAAACGACTCTACAGCGTCTATCCAGCTTTACCCGCACGATACCCACAGCTAGCCAGGCTGAAGATAACAAAGTGTAGTACTGCCCCAAGCTCATCTCTGTTCTGCCTAGCAGGTTATAGGACAAGTCGCCTGTTGGCCTCAACTTGGCCTTCGCGAGGGTGTGCACCAACCCGACGACTCGTCCACCCACTATTGCACGACTAGGAGGAACATGCAGTCCCCAAAGACCGCAAAAGGGCACCGCAGCACCCACACTCACATATTTTAATAATCTCACCTCACTCAGTGGCCATTACACACGTTAAGGCCTAAAATGCCAATACACTGAATGGCTGCAGAAGTTCAATTCACTGGAGCAGTACACACTGGGTCCGAATACCTCGATCGTATGGATGAGCGTCAACTATGTCACTTATACTGGCACAAGGGGGTTATGTCCTTAAGACTTTAAATAAAACATATACCTCCAAAACTATCACATAAAATAACAGTTCATAAAGTATTCATCATGTTCATAATAAGAAGGATTAATCTAGAGTTATCAAAGGTATATAACAGGCTCAATTCAAGGCATGGCAATATAATTATAGCAATATCAAATAAAAGGTATTATCTATTTTGAAATACTTAGAAAATTAACTCATGCATCCTATTTAAGTACTCCAAGGTAGTACTCTACCCAAAATATGACCTAGCTCCAGATTGGGTTCAATTGTGTTCAAAGGGTTGCATGACTTGCCTTCGGAATCGGCGTAGTCGTACCAATCGTCTCCTCTTACGACTGCGTAGGCGTACACGTCAGCTGCAGACTCGGGCTCCTCGACTGGATCTGCTGCGGCGGAATCTATTGATACACCAATAAAATAAATAAGCGAATAACTCCAAATAAATGCCAAAAATTCAGAAAGTGCACAGGAAAATTAAAAGAGAAATTATGGAAGAAATTTGGGATTTTTCTGAAGTCGCGTCGAGCGAAAACACTAGAGCCAAAATTAGGGTTTCGTCAACGGATGCTCGGATCGCGACGAAACTGGCGCGGATGGATTCAGAATAATTCAAGGAGTCAGGAATAGGTCTCGGATTTTTATTCTGAGGTCAAACGGTCACTGAACCAGTCAAACCAGGTATTTAACTGATTTTTGGATTTATTTTTCTGAAGGAAAAACACAAACGGTCGGTTTTCTTCGGTTAACAGGCAGCGGCAGCGGTTCAGGGCTGCCGGCGGCAAGAGAGGCGGCAAGGCGGCGAGGGGAGGCCGGTTCCAGGCTCATGGGACCGAGACGAATCCATTCCCCTGGGTTTCCGGAGCTGGCGAGCCGATGGCGAGGCTGGCGGCGGTAGGCAGAGAACGGCGGCGGCGGCTCCGGCGAGCTGGCGGCAGGGCGCGGCGGTGCAGAAGCTTCAGAGGACCAAGGGAGAGCTTCCAGTGGCGGCAGAACGCGCGGGGAAGGCCGAGGTGGCGGGACGCCGTGCGGCAGGCGGCGGCCGAGCAGGGGCGGCGGCGCAAGCGGCGCCGGCGAGCTTCCGGCGGCGGGACGGCGACGGAAGGAGAGGGGAAAGGGGTGTCTTGGCATGGAGAAGATGATGGTGATCTCAATTTTGGAATATACACAACGACGACGACGAATTTCGGCGTTTTACCTCCGGCGGCCGAACTCGGCTCTAGCCCTATTCGACTCCGGCGACGGCGAACGGTGGCACGAAGGTGGGGGCGGCTTCAGGGGATTGAAAGAGGAGATGATGGCGGTCCTTCTCGCTTTTGGCGGCGACTGACGAGGTGCACCGGAGAGGGAGATAGAGGGAAAAGACAGAGAGCGGCGGCGGATGGATACAGCTTCCAGGTGAGCTCGAGCTGAAGTCGGTTCCGAGGAGGCTTCGGGTTGCTGAGCAGGAAGCTGACACGTGGGCGGTGATGCAGCAGCAAGCAGCTGTGTGGTTCGGCTGGAGATGATGATGATCGGCCGGTCTGGGCTGAGCCGGCCTGGGCCAGAAAAAGAAAGAAAAAGAGAGAAAGAAAGAGAGGGAAAAAGCGGGTCAGCCTAGGAAAAAAAATAGGCCGGAGACCCGAGAATGATGTGGACTCGTTTGCGAGAATTTTAGGATGGACGGATAAATTGATTTGTAACTCTGAAAAAGAAATAAAAGAAAAAAAAACGAAGAAACAATTACGACAGACGAAGAACGATATTTTAAATAGAAAGAAACGGAAAACAAAAAACTCGACGCGTGATTTTCAGAAATTCACAAAAATAAGAACGGTTTTAAAATTTAGTGATTTTTAGAGCTGTTACACTAGCGAGATGTCACACCCTGAGATTAGCCACACTGAATATTACCTGTGAAAAATACCCAAGAAAATAAATTTAAAAAGGCTAGAGAAATTAATTGATGGTGTAAAATGCAAGATAATAAATTATCGTGGCGGGGAATATTTTTTTCTTGTATTCTCTGTGCCAAAATACATTAACTGGATTTTTAGTGGAATTTACAGAGCATAGGAACTATTTTTAATAAATCAAATACGCTTATCGGAATTTAAATCGTCCTGGAAATCTTTTTCCTTTTCTTTTTCCTTCTGTTTTCTCTGTTTCCTCTTTTTCTCCATCGCTGGGCCGCCGGCCCAGCACTGTGCCGCAGGCCGGTTTCCCTCCCCGGCCTTTTCCTCCTCACGCCCGCGCCCCCGCGCCCTCGCGCCCGTGCCCCCACGGCCGCGCCCTCGCCCTCGCGCCCGCGCCCGTACTCGTGCTCGCGCTTGTGCCCGTGCCCGCGCCCGTGCCCGTGCCCGCGCCCTCGCGCTCGCGCCCGCGCCCTCGCTCGCACCCGCGCCCACGCACCCCCGCTGACAGGCCGGGCCCGCCTGTCAGCATCGTCTTCCTCCTCCGTCCGAATCGGCGGAGGGAAATTCCCCGAGCCGTCCGATCCGGCGCCGTCCTCCCGCCTCATCCCCGCGCTCTCCACTCGTTCAAACGGTCGCGGACCGAGTCCGCCCCACTCCCCCGAGTTCTCCGGCGTCCACGTCCCCTCTCTCCCGAGAATCTCACACACGATGCCCACGCCGCCATCCACTCTCCCGTGCACGATTGAGCCGTTCGGCCTCGATCTCTCCCGGACGACCGTATAAAAACCATCTCCACCCTCTCCTCCATCTTTTCCCCAACACGCCGAGCTTTCCAGTGCCCTAGAACCCCGTCGCCACCGCGCACCCGAGCTCCACCGTTTTTCGCCGCCTCCGGCCGCTGCTCGCCGCCGTTCCGGACGCCGCCAGGCTACTCCGCCACCGCCTGCACCTCCGCCGCACCGCGCCGCATCTCGGCCGCCACTCCGTGGAAGCCGAAGCTCGCCGGACTGCCTCGCCCGCGCACACGGTGAGTATCGGTCCTCCGTTTCCTCCTCGGCCGGTAATTCCTGCCGCGCCGTGTCTCCATTCTCCGCTCTAACTCCTCTCCCGTCCTCCTCATCCTCCGGGACACCTCGGCAATCGCCTCTCGCCCATTCCCCCGCCGTCGAGCTTCCTCGCCGACGTCGTCCCGAGTCCGCCGCCGCTTTTTCGTCGCCACCGTCGTCTTCGTGCCGTCGCTCGCCGTCGCGAGCCACCGGTGAGAACCCCCTCCGTTTTCCTGTTCCATTCCGCCCCTCCGTGTGGTCGTCGCCGCGCCAGGTGGTTGCCGCCAGCGACCATCGGGTCGCGTGCGTGCCGCCGCCTCCCGCTCGGGACGGCTGGCTTCGGCCGCCGCTCCCCGGGGCGTCCGATCTGCCGGTGGCAGATCGGGCCGCCCGCCGCGTCGCCGAGTGGTTGCCCGCGCCCCGTGGCGCCACGTGGTGCGCGCCGCTCTCCGCCGCGGTGGACTTGGTCCGCCGTGCGCTTGCCTCTCGCTCACCACTGCAGGTGAGCCCGCCCGTCGGCGCTGGCTTCCCGGTCTGGTGGCGTCATAAATCGGTTAATTGACGCATTAAAATCACTGGTTAATTATATACTCTAAAAATAGCAGTAAAGAACTTCAATAAATCATAACTATTTCATACGAACTCTTTAAGTCTATTCAAAATTTCATTAAATCCAAAAAATGCCAAAATCCATTAAAAATACTTTCAGCCTCCCATGTTTGATTGCCCCATGTACTCTGTTTTTTTAATTGTTTGTTGATAGAATCCGACGTCGGTAATTCTTCTGCGTATTTTTGAGATCGTAGCCGAATACCTTGAGCCGGAGCAAGGCAAGTCGCACGGTTACTTTTGATCACTTTGTACCCATTTTTTCGCTAAAATTGCTTTGTTTACTTAAATAAACTGCCATTATTTTTTAATAATTCATGTGGATTGGTATTGCCCTATACAATGTTAGGATTCAACCTTAGTTTGGTAACTAAATCCCTTGTCACCAGGGTAATAATGTGACTATGTTTATAATTCTTAGGAATGCTTAGCCATGCTTAGCAACATAGCTCACATGGGAATTAAATACTATTTCTTTGTATGACTCGACTCAATGTCGGAAAAATGGAACCTTGGACAGCTGTTGTTAAATTCCTAAAATTTTGACCTAAATGGTGGGCTGTGGTGTATGTTTTGCTTGTCAACCCCATGGCAATTAAGACCGGTTCGCGGAACCACTTGGGCAACTTCCCTACTTGCCACAAGCCAGCGTGGGCAACGGCTGGCTTGAAGCATTCTCTCCCTCTCCTAGGCACCGAAGAAGAGGGTGGGGTGATAAATTGGGTCGTCCGGGTAGGGTTGATCGTGCTGCCGGATTCACCGTGGCGCAAGGGAGCCCTGGCCAATATGGCTGGCCCTGTCGGTAGATGCAACCTCAGCTGTGTGGATGGTTAGGAGGGGTTGCCGTAACGGTCCTGTCACAGCCTCTACGGGACATCGTGGTGATGTACTGGCACACGGGAACATGTGGGGGCTGTGTCTTGTGGTACAGTTGTACACCTCTGATCAGAGTAAAACTATTCGAATAGCCACGCCGCGTTATGCACATTGGCCAAGACTCATCTGATTAGTCTCACCCTAGATAATTAATCCTGTTTTATCAAACTGGTGTGTGGAAGGTGTTGAGTCCAGTCAGCGGGTTACTTACTGGGGTGACCGGTTAGCTGGATGTAACGCTGTCAAGTGAGACTGGTGAGTGTGGTGTAACTCTCATCAGTTTACACCTGATGGTCGTGGTGTAACTTCCATCAGCGCGGCTGGTCAACGTGGTGTAGCGTTTGATCAGAAAACTGAGTCACGTGGTACGTTGTCCGGTGTTGACTGGTAACGTGGTGTAGCGTTAATCAGTGGAGTCCGGGTAACGTGTGTAACGGTACCCGGAGGTGTCTGAAGTAACGTGGTAGCGTTCATCAGTGCGAGACTGCAGTTGACGTGGTTTAGCGTCAATCAGTTGGGAATGGTTGGCCTGGTTAACGTGGAAAATAATATTGTTAATTAAAACAACTTTTTTCTGTTGCGAACTACTCCCTTTTGCAACTGCTTTTCCGCAAATAAACCCTATCCCATCTTGTACCCTGTGTATATGCATAAATTGTGGTGTGATTTGTTGAGTACTGTGCGTACTCAGGCTTGCTCCCATTTTCCCCCCAGTGTGGAGAATGCGTCAGATGAGATCATCCTGAGGAATAGGCTGGCTCCGCCGTCAAGTGCCTATGGATAGAAGCGGTGCTTGGCCAGATTTTATAGACTCCGTTTTACCATTTTTCCGCTGCATTATGTAATATACATTTTACTCTGTTTGTCACTAAGACACTCTGTATGGCAACTTGTGTTTGTATCCTGACTTTCCTGGCAGGGATTTATACACATTAAGATGTTCAGAATTTACGGTGCAATTTCTGGGCGTTACACGAGACATAGCACAGCAGGCGGAAGCAAGGATAAACTATCGCATAAGAACACACCTACACCACTAGGCTCGGTTGGGAAGTAGGCTCGAAACCTCAGAAAGTCTGTAGTCGGCTGGTCCTGAAGAACTCGGCAGCAGTCGGGTCTCATCTTCTTCTCCAAACCTAATATATATATAGAACAAGGGTGAATACTTTCTACTCAGCAAGCCGGAAAAAATGCCATGTCGGTCAGACAAAAAGGGCCTAAGAGTCTTTAACCTTGCGAAAACAGCCTTTAGAAACGTTTGCTTTTCAAACACTAGTGTGTCAAATTTTTAGTTGCGGAACGAAAACTCACGCCCGATCCGATTCCGCAAGTTGCTTTTCAACAACTCGCCAACATAGTTACTGAATCATGTCTATTCCATTTCAACTCCTGGCATTCACACCAAGCGATCACACAATCTCGCGCTATCACCCCGAAGGCTCGACCAACTCCCATACGTCTCTGTCATTGTCCGAGGCCGACACCCGTTACCCTAACTGGCTACAACCCAAATCTCAGCCTATCCCTTTTACACATTTCCACTACAAACCATTATATAGCTACACTGCTACAACCGCTAGCTAAACTTTTGCTCCGGCTACACCCGAGCCTCACTCTTTGTCGTCTTCTCCCTACAACCCGAAGACTTATCTCCTAGTACCTTTCCACACACTTGTATAGGCTCAACACCCCAGTCACACAACACCCGTTTCGGGCCACACAGGCCTTCTGTTTGCATCGGCAAACTACTGTCACGATTCCCTTCCACAATCACATCATTTCAACAAACCACTAGCAAAAAATCTACGCTATAAGGGAATCACCTTACATCGCACTAACCTTATGGGCATGGAGTTTAACAGTTCGAACTTAAAAAACTTTCTTACGAGGTGATACGCCTTACCCAAACCGACCAAAACTGACACCGAGTACGCCTGTACCGAAGTTTGTGACAAGGCCATTCCAAATAGGCCAATACTAATTATCCAAGCCACCGAAAGACCACAGGATCAATGCTTCAGGTCCCCAACCACCATCTAGCACCAAGCTCACGAGCCACAACTCAGATGACGTCCCACTCCAGTCAGCACCAAACTCCCTAAAACCTACAATTTACTCGACCAGGGGTAGCCCACACTACCGTCTTAGTCGCCACTGTAAATCCGCCAATTCCCAAAGAAACGTCCTTATCGATAAATAAATTAACCAGATCACACATGCATTTGTCTCTGTCAGCAATTTTCACAAACTCACTTCTTCTCAAACACTCCGATACGTAGGAGTATCGGGTTTCAAACAGCTGCTAAGACCAATTGTATCCCCAACACAATTACAAACCTGCAGGCTAAAAGCTCTTTCTACAATCGCATTCCATACCCAGGATACTAAGCAACGTCCATTTGTGGCATCAAAGAAGAAACCTTCATATCTATACCAAAAGAGTGCATACTCGGGAATGCTCCGCGGTGCGGCTTGCAAACCACCCATCAGTTAATGTGTAAACAAGCATGCATATTTATTAAGGCAACTAATTTGAACATATAGGAGACAATATGCTAAAGAGGCTTACCTTCCCAAGCGAAGATCCCCTGAAGACGGCTTCTGCGCATTGACTCCGCCTGTTTCAGGATCTAACCAAGCAGAAAGAGAATTACTGACAAGACTGAAAAAGAAACACTGGAAAGAACAATCCGTAGTCGCTGCAGAAAAGAAGTCGTAGTCGGCTAATGGATGCTGTATGGATGGACTGTGGTATTAAACAGCCGGGTTAACTTGACGAGCACAAGCTCACTCAGACTCAGTGGAGCTCCGCGCGATGTGGCGGCCGAGGGCCTCAGCAGCAGAAACGAATAGGACTGGGTGAGAAGATGATGGCTTACTATGAAGCATGGTTATGGCGGTTTGTAGAGCGGCTTGAGTTGCAAAACAAAAGAAAAAAAGAGCATGATGGCTCTATATAGAAGGCGCCTTGACTAGGGACACTACCTGGCAACGAGAGAAAAAGAAGTCAACAGAAAAGCTGACACGAGTCACAGCAGCTGGCTGGGACGATGCGACTCAAGCAGAGTTTGACTTAGAGATTAGTGTGGCGGTGGAGTTGGTACATACTGTGACGCAGATGACACCTGTTTGTGCCTACAGAAACACATTGGAGGTGCTGGCGATAGAACCTCCTGACTATCCGTTGGTCCAACGGACTTCTAGACCACGGCTATGTCCCGTTGTCGATCGACGCTCGCGGCAGGCAGGCTGATCATGTCACCACTGCGACAGTCGGCGTCCACACGGAGGCATGGGAAACGGACCGTGGTAGCAACTCGAGCAAGAGACAGCCAAGCGCGATCGGGGCAAGCCGGGCGGCAAAAGTAGAACTGGTTGACAGGTATCGCAGCTAAGGGTATTCGGCTCAAGGACATCAGTTGGCAGGTGAGCAGCTCTGCAA
>RYFJ01002141.1:0-52385 GCA_003991445.1 Oryza meyeriana var. granulata
AGAGCAAAAAGGGCACGTCCTGCGGAGAGGGAAAAGGCGTGTTCTACATCCTCGACTCGGCTGCCTTCCGTGCTCTGTCTTGAGTTCGTCCTTGAGTTTGGCGATGAAGCTGTCAATAGATTAGCTCTGTCTGCTTCGGTCGGGAGAAGGTGCAGTGGTGACAGACGGTGTGCCGGAGCGGCGCACACTGGGCGTCTTCACCTAGAGACGGGGAGTTGAGGGGAAAAATGATCAGGTATCAGAGTCAACAGTTCCAAGTCTCAGTTCGAGGCCTCACCGAAAAGAAGGACAGGCGGTGGGATTGCGGTGCTGGGAGAAGGCGGTGTTTTAAAAGTATGGTGGTTTTCACTCGGCTTTCGTGGAGGAGCGGAGAGAATGCGAGGAGTGTCTCTGCGAGATGGTTTTGAGCTCCGTGACTGTGCGAGGAACGGAGGCAGGATGGTGGACCGTCTGTAGTGCATCGCGGTGGCCTGGCCGGTGTGCGAGCGTGGCAAGACGTTCTGCAGGTTGGGGGCGGGTGGAAGGTGTTGTGGCGACAGATGGGACCAGGTGGCTGGGACCACTTGGCAGTGACAAATAGAGAGCAAGACTTTCATCTTAGAGTGTGTGTTTAATGAAGTAGTTGAGGAGATGATGGCTGGCATTGACTGAGTTACAATGTCGGTAAACATGGAAAATTACTGTGCGCAGTAGATGGTATTGGCTAGCGTCTGTGGCAAATTCAGGTTGTGGGACTTGTGGTTCTCTGGAGAAAATGGCATTTGGCCGAAAAGCATTCTGTGTGCCTAGTCTGAGTAGTGAGCTTGTCCTCTTATTCATGTTCAGGTTTTGTGAAATTGTCTGGAATTTTTACTGTAATTGGTTAAATTATCAGGTTCTGGTAAGATTTGTGAGAATTGAGATGGGATTAATTCTGGAAACGTGTAAGTAGGCTTGTTGGCAGTGCAAGTTTTTCTGTATGCTGAATTAAGAGTTTTATTTGAGACCTTTATTGATTATAAATTTGGTAACAATTACTGGAGATAGAGAAGATGTGATTACTTTGCTGGACAAATTTTGTTGCTAGAAGTGCTCTGGTTTATTTTTTGGTGGATTAGCACAAGTAGGGGTTGTGGATCCGTTTTTCTGAAGTTTCATTTATTCTCCAGTGCCTTGATCTTAATCATTTGATGTGTTTTCTTTGGGAGATAAATTAAACCAAATTACTGGTGGTAGGGTTCTTGTTGGCACACACTTTGGAAAGAGAGATCGCCAATTATTCTTCATTTTTCATTTGGGGAATTTAGAAGTATACCTATTCATCTTTAGCTAGCTTCCTATCTAGCTGATTTGAGAGATTTTATGAAGTACCAATTGAGTGATAAGGTTATAGAAAATTTACAGGATTAAATTTTGTGGGATAAATGTTACAGGAATTTTTTCTATGATTTTACGTAGACCTATTCTCCATTAGAAATTATTTAGGCTATACAAATGTATATGCATCCATTATGAAAGTGCAATTAAGATCCAAAAACAATCCAGAAAAAGGTATGCACCATGAAATGTAATTGCTTATTTATCCCACTATTTTTATATTTATGTCAACTTATTTTATTATGCATCGTTAGTCATATACATTTTCTGTTTCCTTGTGAGTTTCTCCTAAAATCTTTATGCACTCCTAAGGGTATTTACTTAGTCAAACCTCTTATCGTTGCTCCCTAGATTTGGAAATATAGGATTTTACTCCGAGGTCTTTTTGTTATTTTGTTTGGTGTTTCGAATTTCAAAGTCGAAATCTGGTATGTTTACAGCTCTACCCCCTTAAATTGAATCTCGTCCCGAGATTCGGGTGGTCATAGGCGGTTGGGACTTGAGGCTTGTAGGCGAGGTTTTACGTACAACATTCTCTTAGTAGTTTGAGGGTGCAGGGACAGAGTTGGACTTCACTCTCAGTCTTTGTTGGTCATGTTGTGATGGTGCTACCAACGGCATTAGTTTTTCCTTAGCAGGTCTACTATGAGGTTACTCTTGGACATATAGACCTACAAGATTGTCTAGATTTAATTTCCTTCACAAGGTTGGGTATCTAAACATCCGTCGAATTGCCGGTTGGGGGACTCACTAAAGGCTCATTGATAAGGGGTTGGATTGCTTACAGGGTTTTAATTAAACCTATCTTCATTTCAAACAAATCAGGTTCAATATTTCTACCCGACTTTGTAACCCATTGGCTACTAAGTTCTCACAGTTACGCGGAAAATTTCCACGTTCTTTCAGGAAGTTAAATTGAGCTAGCTAGTAGGTTCAGTTCAAAGGATGGGAGTGACTGGAGTATTAAGGTTGATTGACAGCTAGATTTCACCGACAGTAGGTTCAGTATTAGTTGAGGAATTTTTTTTTTCTAGTGATCTAGCATGACTCCGATTTGGTCCTTAGCCAATTGAATTCATATTTTTTGGAAGATTTCTTTGACGCATGTTTGGCTACTTATTGTTCAAACTGTAATTTCAGGTTCTGATTTAAATTGGTGCACAATTACTACCATTTCATCCATTCTCAAGGGTTTATGCATAAAGGGTTACATGAGGGGTATTATTGGGTAATGCTATCGACCCGGTAGATCCTAGTTTAAGGCACTATGATGATACAAGGTTATAAGCTTTATAGGGTACTAAGGTATAGGTCCTAAGTAGATTTCAGATCTACTAAAGGCATAAGCTTGTCCTAGAATACATGTATATGATACTAGTTTTTAAATCCTTTAGGCTTGTAGGTTCAATCAAATGATTTAATTTCGTTAAATTTAGAAGCTGCTAAATTAGAACATACTATGGGTGTTCAAAGATTCTAACTCTTTTAGATTCTATGTCTTCATCTTAGTGTACTACCCTCCTAAAAAAAATCAGACTAATTAGATTGATAAAAAGGAGGATAAGCCAACTAGTTGTTCGGGTCTGTCCTACATGTTTATAAGTTGAAAACCAAGCCTAAGGGTCAAACTAGAGGGTGATAAAATTATAAAACTTTTAGATTCTAATTCCTAGTGAAGGGTATTCTGTTCTGTGAGAGATTTGGATTTTTAGCCCAAGTGGATTTTCCGGTGGAAACTGAACAAGACCTATGATGCAGTTCTAAAACAGCTTGTTAAGTGCTCTTGTTAAATTTTTCTCCTAATCTGCTAGTTTAAAATTTCCAGAAAGTTAATGGAACTTCCCTGATATGTTTAGGAACTACTGAACAAAAACCATGATTCTAGAGCTTACGGTTTGTCCTACACAAAATTTTTAAATCAGCCGACTACAGATTGCAAGACGTGAGCATGCGGCTTAGTTAAACTTTTATGCCATGGTGCACTGATTCAAAGTTTCCAGAAAAATTCGTGAAGTCTACTAGAGATATCTGTAGGCTACTGTTTTTTTTTTAAAATTATCGTGTATAGTATGATGTATACAAAATTATAAAACATGCTGACTTGGTATGCTACCCCTCTTAAAATTTTTAGGATGTAAACTAGTGAGCAGAGGACAACTAATCTAGTAGGTTAGGCCTGCTATAAATTTTCTTAGCAATACTATTTTCATTAACCTAATGATAGACCAAATGGCTGGCTAAACTATACTCTCATGGAAGGTACACTGGTGTCTAGTGAAGTGGATGTAGATCAATGCACTTGATGTCTTATGTGATTTAATTAGGAGCTTAATTTCTAGTTGCCAATATTCTAAAGGAAATGTTAGATAACTTAAGATGAGAGCTAACTTAGGATAAGGGTTAGAGAACTAGATGTATATAGGATCAAGGTGCTAGTTCTTGGTAGCGTGACGGGGAAGGTGGTGAAGTCTCTCGGTTCGGCTTGCTCTCTATCGCCCGAAACGGCAACGGCCCTAGCAGCCGCACTCCCAGTCTCGGTGGCGAGATCCGCGAACCTTCAACTCCTCCAACCTATACGGTGAATGATGGAACAAGCTAGGATGAACTTGGGTTTTCGATATCTCAACCTTAGGTTGACTAACTAACAGAAATGTTATAATTAGGTGGGGAATATGAAATAGTGGTGCTAGAAATCCTCTAACTTGAGTTGGGTAACCTAGAATAGGGTTAAATTGGGCTGAAGTGTTCTAGGTTGGTATATATGACTCCATGAGGCAACCATGAATGATAAGGTATCATGGATAATCATGATGCAATCATGGATGATATGATAAATAGTGCAATGTGATTATGGATGACAAAGTGGCATGCATAATGCGATGCAACCATGGTTTAATGCAATGATGAGTTACATGGTGCAATGTTGCGGATGGTGCGTTAATGCTATGCGTCAGATGGCATGATGCATAGATGGAATGGTGCTATGCAATTACCTGAGGGTATGATGCAATTCATGATATGGTGCAATTACACATGCTTGCCATGATGCAGAATTGCTTGAATGTATTGTGCATTACATGGCATGATATAGTGCAGGATCATGAAAGCATGGTGCAATGCATGGTTGCAATATGATGACGCCCCCATGTCATGGTGCAATATATTGATATGGTGCAATGTATGATTGCAATGAGATGATGCCGCATGTTATGATGTATTGCTCATTCTTTTTATGATGATGCACATGCGTAACGGTGCAATATGTTGATGTAATGGTGCAAGGCTCTATGGTGGTGCACATGTATCGTGGTGCGATATATTGATACAATGGTGCAACACGTGATGCGATGAGATGTTCATGGCTATGCTAGTAGGTTCCACTAATCTAGGGTCTAATCTCTGGGTAATAGGGCTTTTGGTACGAGATGCTATGGAGATTCGAAGGTCAGAGGTTTATTATCTAACTCTATTTTGGCTTCTAAAGTTTTCGTTCCCCTATCAAAGTCTCCTAGCTTACTCGTGGAACTTCCTTGATAAGTGGGTTTCTACTAACTAAAAATTTCTATTTCAATGTGGTGGACACTTTAGGCAAGGCAACAATTAGTGGTTTTTGGAGATGCTAATAGTAACTAGAGGCATATCTTAGTTCTAAATGTATGGTCTCTCCTAAATTAAAGACCGATAAACCTAGGCAATTTTAACAACACTTCTGAAGTTCTCCTAGAAAGATTTGGTGGATATACATGATTTAGAACCGGTAAAAGCTAAAAGAAACTATCAAACTACTATAGTCCTAGGAGCAAAACCTACCCGATACCTAGCAAGTATGGTCGATCTTACTTAGGAAGGCTTTAGGTACCTTAGAGCTTGCGATGCATCTTAACTTATGTTTCGAATTAGAGGTACTACCCCCCAGATTTTTAGAAGTTTGATCAATTACATTTGAAGAACAATTTATCAACTACACCTAGAGTCTGTCTTATGTACTTATTGGTAATGACAGGGTCTAAGGGCTATCTACAGACCTGATTAAATTACAACAAATTTTATATGCAAGTTCTCTTAAATTTCTCTTTGTTCTGGGGAAAGAATTAGAATTTTACACAAATAGATTTTTGTGGAGAAAAAAAACAAGACAGACTATACAGTGTGGAGCAAATTGCTAGTGCACTGTCGAATTTAGTTCTTAACATACTGGTTCAAAAATTCTAAGAAAATTCCTAGGGCTTCCTCACTGGGTTCCTAAATTACTGACCAAAAATGGTTATTTGTCATCATGGTTGGGCTGTACAAATATGTTAAGTAGGTAACCTACAGTTCCAGATTCTGAACATATCTAATGTGTGGTTTATTTGATCATGATTCAGTCATCTAAAAATTCCATAAAAAATTCTAGAAGCTTACTGGGAAGTCTACGAGCTACTGGTAAAAATATCAAGATTTTATCACCTATGGTTTACCTTACACAAAAATATGAAGTGTGTTAATTACAGATTTCAGAACACGACCATGTATTCTATTTGAATTTTTATGTAGTGATGTAGTAGTCTAAAAATTCAAGGTTAACTCATGGTGCTCCCCATGTGAGTCTACAATCTACTGGAAACAGCTCAAAATTTTAATATCTATGGTTTGGGCTATACAAACTTTTACAAATCGGCTATCTACAGATTTCAGAACATGTGCATGCATCATAGTTGAATTCTTACGCCGTGATGTAATGACCTAAAAATTCCAGAAAAATTCATGATGCCTACTGGGTAAGTCTACAGGCTATTATAAAAATTTCAGAATTTTAGTTATGTCTAGTATGACCTACACAAAATTATGAAATATGATAACTACTGATTTTCAGAACTTGTGCAACTACTAGCTTTTGAATTTAAGACAAGCTTGAAGTTTTAAACTTTTCTTTTTACTAAATGAAGATAAATGGATCCATAGGCTACATGAGTTTGTGGAGGTCCGTCTAAGAAAATAATCTAGCGCAAGCACAACAATTCCAACCTGCCCCAAACTATCCATTCTAGGTCTTTTGGTAAGTTTTGAGATACTGGGATAGGAGAAGATTAAAATCACGCAAAATTCATTTTTGGTACAGAGGTACCATGGTGAAGTGTTACATCCTATTAATTCTAACATATTTTTAGTTTGGCCATCTTTTATTCCAAAACCTACTCTATAGGCCATTGTAAACCGATATTTAAAAATCGTCGCACTAGATTTTGGAATTACTTTGCAAAGGGGAATTTTAAAACTTTTAAACCACTTTGGTACTGGTTTGGAAAGTTTAATAAGAGTTTCCCCAACATAAATTTTCAGAGGTACCCTTTTTCAAAGGTTTCCGGTCCTATAGAGCAAGAATGGGGGTTTAAAATCAAAATATGAGACATAGGGAAGAGTAGTTCCTAGAGAGGGATGAGACATAAGAATTAGATTTATTTTCACAAATAGTTTGTAGCTG
Organism: Oryza meyeriana var. granulata; assembly: GCA_003991445.1. Classification (NCBI taxonomy): domain Eukaryota; kingdom Viridiplantae; phylum Streptophyta; class Magnoliopsida; order Poales; family Poaceae; genus Oryza; species Oryza meyeriana. The sequence continues at coordinate 6,821 of RYFJ01002141.1, forward strand.
AGAGCAAAGTTCTCAAAATACTTTTAGAATGCCAAACTAACGACCAATTTAAGGGGCTCCTATAGTCGGTATTGGCTCTGATACCACCGCTGTGAGCACCCGATTATTCTGCACTATAAGAGGTAATTGGTACGACAACGGGAAATATCTAGTTGGATGGGTCTCGAATAAAAAACCAAATAAACTGTAACCATCCAATCTCATCGCAGCCTTGTCACACAAATCACCAATATAATGCAAAACAACCGAACGCCAGACTAAGAACACAAGAGATATTTGGAAGAATAGTTACACCAGTCCACACGGCGAGATATGCCGTCAAACCACACGAAGGCGGCGACCAAACACGATACATATCTCTGAGGACATGGTCTACGGTTGAACTATTCTCCATGCATCTCAACTGTTCTAAGTCTATACTCATGCAGACTAGCCCCAGGAAAATTGCTAGTCCACACTTTCATCTCTAGCAATGGTATACAATAAGTGGTTGTACAAGTAAGTAAACTAAATTTTCTACATCAGAGTTACATAGGTTAAATGACCAAATAATATGATTCAGCGGAAGCTTGTCTACCCATACCACAGGCAATCCGACTAGGGGTACACCCCTTAAAGAATCAATCCTAAAGAAGCAACGGAATCCCGTAGCACTCAACCTACAACCAGGTAATCAACGGAAATACAAGCAAGAGTCAATACATTACCGAAATAATGTACTGGCAATGTCAATCCTACCATACATGCAAGTTCTAAATCAAGAGAAGGCTATTTGTGGGTTTAGTTTTGCATAAAGCTAATTTTAGTTCACAATCATTTGCAACGGTAATTTAGAAAGCATTTAAACAAGTATAATAAGTAGTGAAGTGATCAACATAATATCAACATAATAATTTTCCTGCTTGTGCCCTCCTCGGCAACAAGACACCATAAGCATTGTAATAAGTATAATAGTTCTCATAAATCACCAATCCTCATCCCAATTTCATAAAGCATTTTAGAAACATAAATCTATACTCAATGGACATAACCATGCCGCTCATGACCGTGAGCACGGCTAATCGATTAGTTTTGACTCTGCAGAGTTTGTACATCGTTACCCACATGATGTGATAGAAGCCCAAAGGCTACACTCTAGTTTGTCCGGTACCCGTCGGTACCACCACACTCTTCATGTTGAATGCGGTCTAGAGGTCACAACACAGCTTTTACATTACCTAACATTTAACCTTGCACCAGCACGAGGTGTGTTACTCCGCATCGGGTTGCAAACCGATGCGTGGTGGCGGGCCCACGCCTTAAACCCAGCGCCTGGCGGCAGCCTTCCTGACTCCCCACGAGGCACACAACGTTGTACTGGACCAACTTAGACGCCTATGCCATGAGGTGATCACAGTCCCTCATGGTTCACATAGGTAGCTCCGTGAACAGCCCTACAGTACATTCGTAGACCGCTGCCCATACTACTGCCTACCAAAATGCAAGGTTAAACATCAAGTAACTTAATCCACTATGGCCATCCCATAAACTACACATGTGGTTGTACTGTTTAACATGAGAATATGGCATTGAGTTCAGTCCTTAACTGACCCGGGCGAACACTCCCCCTATCGGTGTGCAACTACTCCATATGCACACCACTTGCCGCCCAAGTCTAAATTTAGGTTTTTCATCATTTTAGTTCACAAATAACCAGAGGCTTCACCTCTGTCCAGAAGTTATAAAATGCCCATTTTCAAAGGTATAAAATGATCACAATATTATTTAGCACTTTACTAAGCATGGCTAAGCATATGAAAGCATAATAAATGAGTATAAGCCCAAGTGAGCACAAATGAAGTACTCTAACCAAGTCTAAGGTTACAAACAGCAAGGAATACAATGTTCTAGGGTGGATCATGCAACTAATAGGTTATAACTACCATTTACCACAATTCAAATACCGTTATTCACAAATACGCATGCAATTTTACAAACAACACATTTCATTCCCCAAAACATAGGATTCAATTTGTTCAAGGAGGAGAGGGAGAAAACTTGCCTTACTCTTGAGTACTCGGACTCCAACTATTTCACTCCTTCACCGATATCGAATTTGTTCTCTAGAGAGAAAATAACGTACGATCGAATAAATAGCAAATAATGCAGAAAATATGAAATGCTCTAATATGCATGATATTTATGCCTTAGGTTGCTACTGGTCTAAAGTGAATTTAGGTGAAGGAATTTCTATTTTGTCACATTCTGTTTGAGAGTTATGAATTTTACGAGTTCTATACGAAAATACGTCCTTATACGATTTAAGGTCAAAGTTGAAGTTATTCTGATATGTGTGAGATTTATACAACGACTAGGTACTGGTTTTATATACTCTCTGGTGAACTTATTTTTATCTTTGCACTTGCCATTTGTGAGATATGATTTTTACGATTTTTATGTGTCCTTTTAGTAGTATAAAATGTACTGATTACGTGTGGCCTAATTCTGTGCAAACTGAGTTCATAAATGGAAAGTATACATTTTATAAGAATTAAAAAAAAATGGTTTGAAATTTTCTGAGTTATAATGGATTTTTTATGAATTTTCTAGTTAAAAGTCCATTTTCACCCTTTATTTACTATTATAATTTTTGGCAGATTTTCTGTACAGAAAGTGCTACTTTTATTTTACCAGATTTTAGAGAATAAAATTACAGAACCAGAAAAACTGGTTTTACTTAATTTGGAGTTGTAATGAATTTTATATGATTTTCCAAAGTTAAATCCATTATCAAGTAATAGAAAGCATTTATTCATCTCTTTTAGTTTCTGGATTTTATAAAGGATGGGCCCACGTGTCAAAGAGTCAGGGCAAGGCCGTGTGCGCTGAAACAATAGAACGGACCGTCCGATGTCGGTTCGGACCGTCTAGCCAAGCGAAACAGAGGAGACTGACGCCGGCGAGCTTCTCGGCGGCGGCGACGGTGATGGCGGCGTCGGCTGCAGTTGGGGCCAAAGATAAAATGCAGAGGATACCAAGGCGAAGCCTTCGGTGGTGGTCTCGTCACCGGCGGTGGCCGGAATCATGGCAAAGGCGGCGGAGGCGGCGGTCTCTTTGGCATGTATATGGAATGCATATGGATGTCATGTTACACGTTAAAGCGATGCATGCGGTGGCGGAGGTGCCAGGGATGCTCACTGAGGGTGTTGCGTAGCTCGGCGAAGCTGGAACGGCGACGGTTGCTCCGGGAGAGTCCAACGGCCGCGGAGTGTCTCGGGCGCTTGTCGGCAGCCGGATCTAGGCCAAGATCCAGAGAAACAAAGTAGGTATCACTTAGTGAGTTGTTTGAGGTTGGTACAGACGCGAGAATCGGAGTTTGACTCACCGTGGTCAGAGAGAGAGCAAGAAAGGGGCACGGTGGCCGGCGGAGAGGAAGAAGGCGTGGTTCTACAGTTCGGGACTCGGCTGCTTCTCGTGCTCTGTTCTTTGAGTTCGTCTTGAGTTGCGATGAAGCTGTCCAAAGATTAGCTCCTGTCTGCTTCGGTCCGGAGAACGCGTGCATGCGATGACGACGGTCGCGGAGCGAGCGCACACTGCGGCGTCTTCACCTAGAGACAGGAGGTTGAGGGGAAAAATGGATCAGGTATCCAGAGTCAATCACGTTCCCAGTCTCAGTTGCAGTGAGGCTCACCGGAGAAGGACACGGCGTCGGGATCTCGCCGGTGCTGAGGAAGAAGGCGGTGTTTTTCAAAGCTATGGTGGTTTTCACCTCGGGCTTTCCGTGGAGGAGCGAGAGAGAATGGCGAGGAGTGTCTAATGGCGAAGTGGTTTGAGCTCCGTCGACTGTGCCGAGGAAAGGAGGCAGGAATGCTGGCACGCTCTGTGAGTGCATCGCCGTGGCCTGGCGGTTGTCCGCGAGCGTGGCATACGACGTTCTGCAGGTGGGGCCGGGCTGGAAGGGTGTCTGTGGCCACAGATGGACACGGTGGCTGGGACCCACTTGGCAGTGACAGAATAGAGAGAAGACTTTCTCTAGAGTGTGTGTTAATGAAGTAGTTGAGGAGATGACTTGAGCTGGCATTTTGACTGAGTTACAGTCGGTAAAACCATGAAAAATTACTGTGAGCAGTAGATGGTATTGGCTAGCTCTGTGCCAAAATTCAGAGTTGTGGGACTTGTGGATTTTCTGGAGAAAATGGCAAAGTTTGCCGAAAAAGCATTTTCTGATGTGCACTAGTCTGAGTCAGTGAGCTTTGTCCTATTATCTCATGTTCAAGTTTTGTGAAGATTGTACTGGAATTTTTACTGTAATTGGTTCACAATATAATCCAGGTTCTGGTAAGATTTTGGTGAGAATGTGATCGATGGATTAATTCTGGCAAAAGTGTCAATTAGGCTGTCTGCAGGTGCAAGTTTTTCTGTATTGCTGAATTAAGAGTATTTATTTGAGACACTTATTGAATTCATAAAATTTGGTAAAAATTACTGAGATAGAGAAGAATGTGATTAACTTGCTGACCAAATTTTGTGCTAGAAGTGATCTGGTTTATTTTTGGTGGATTCGCAAAAGTAGGGTGTGGATCCAGTTTTCTGAAGTTTCATTTATTTCTCCAGTGCCTTGATCTTATCATTTGATGTGTTTTCTTTGGGAGATAAATTAAACCAAAATTACTGGTGGTAGGGTTCTTGTTGGCACACACTTTGGAAAGAGAGATCTGTCCAATTATTCTTCATTTTCATTTGGTGAATTTTAGAAGTATACCTATTCATCTTTAGCTAGCTTCCTAGTCTAGCTGATTTGAGAGATTTTATTGAAGTACCAATTGAAGTGATAAGGTTATAGAAAATTTACAGTGGATTAATTTTGTGGGATAGTGGTTACAGGAATTTTTCTATGATTTTACGTTAGACCTATTCTCCATAGAAATTATTTAGGCTATACAAATGTATATGCATCCTATTATGAAAGTGCAATATAAGATCCAAAAACAATCCAGAAAAAGGTATGCACATGAAATGGTAATTGCTTTATTTATCTCCATATTTTTATATTAAACTTTTATCTATGCATCGTTAGTATATTACATTTTCTGTTTCTTGTGAGTTAACTCCTAAAATCTTTATGTACTCCTAAGGTATTTTATCTTAGTCAAAACCTCTTATCGTTGCTCCCTAGTTTGGAAATTATAGGATTTTACTTCCGAGGTCTTTTTGTTATTTTGTTTTGGTTAGAATTTCGAAAGTCGAAATTCTGGTATGTTACATCTTATATCTAGGATCTTAATCAAGACAATTACTTATCCCTATGCCGACAACATGATCCTTAAATAAATTGGGAGATAAGCCTTTGGTAAGCGGATCCGTGAGCATAAACTTAGTACTGATATACTTAGTCTAAATAGTCTATTCCTGGACTCTATCTTTCATAACATGGTACTTAATATCAATGTGGTCGGCAGCTTCACTTGACTTGTTGTTACTCGTATAGAAAACTGCGGTCTTATTGTCACGGTATATTGTAAGTGGTCTATCAATTTGTCTACCACTTTGAATCCTAGGATAAAATTTCTGAGCCATATAGCCTACCCCGTAACGTGATAACATGCCACAAATTCTATCTGCGTCGTCGATGACGCAGTCAATGTCTGTTTGGAGCTTTTTACATGAAATTGCTCCTCGTGCCAAGGTGAAGATATAACCTGAAGTGGACTTCTCAGTATCTACACATCCTGCAAAATCTGTGTCTAAATAGCCTAAAATTTTAAGCTTTTCAGACTTTTTGTACATGAGCATGTAATCCTTAGTTCCTTGTAAATAACATAGAACTTTCTTAACTACCTTCCAGTCGTCTAAACCTAGATTGGACATGTATATGCTAAGCATCCCGGTAACAAATACCAACTCTAGTCGCGTACAGACTTGATCATACATTAAACTTCCAATAGTTGAAGCATACGGTACCATTTTCATGATATCTGATTCTAATTGATTCTTCGGGTTTTGAAATGATCCAAACTTATTGCCATTTATTATTGGAGCAGGCAATACAAAGCATTTACTAGACAATTCCAGTGCTCTTTTAGACCTATCTCAGTGAATTTCAATGCCTAAGACATAAGATGCATCACCGAGATCTTTCATATCAAATTTGGATGACAAGAATTCCTTAGGTTTTCGCGGTAGATTCTTATTATTGCTAGCTAATAAAATGTCATCCATATAAAGTACTAGTATTATAAACTTTCCACCTTTAACCTTAACATAAATGCAGTTGTACACCTTGTTTTCCTTAAATCCGAATTTCTTGATGACTTCATCAAATTTTAGATTCCATTATCTGGACGCTTGCTTAAGTCCATAAATGGATTTCTTAAGTTTGCATGCTAAATGCTCCTTTCCTTCCATAACAAAACCTTCCAGTTATGCCATGTAAGCATTTTCATTTAAATCGCTATGTAGAAAAGCTATTTTTACATCCATCTAATGGAGCTCTAAGTCATAATGTGCAACTAATGTCATGATAATTCTGAATGAGTCTTTCTTAGAGATAGGAGAAAATGTATCATTATAATCAATTCCTTCTCTTTGTGAAAAACCCTTTACTACGAGTCTTGCCTTGAACCTTTCGACATTCCCTTTGAGTCCAGCTTAGTTTTGTAAACCCGTTTATAGCCTACTATTTTGACTCCATTAGAAACTTCTACTGGATCCCAGACACCATTATGACTCATAGATCTGAGTTCATCTTCCATGGCTTGAAGCCAATTCGATGAATGCTTGCTCATCATAGCTTACTTAAACGACGTAGGATCATCTACCTTTCCAATGTCTTCACTCATGTAGACCTCATAATAATTAGGGATAGTAGATCCCTCTCCCGTTGTGATCTTCTTAATTGCTGAGTTTCATTATTGATCACTTGCATTTGAGGAGGTTTTTCATTATATGCTACTGAGGTTTGTTGAGACTCTTATCAGTTTCCTCAATAGCAGGTGTAGTTCCAATAGGTCCAAAATTACCACCTGATGGTGCTACATTCTGAGGCACAGTTTGAATAGTGGGAGCATTATTCTTCCGGATTTCCGATAAAGCAACATTTTCCTAAATCTACTCAAAATTAATTTCCCTTTCCTGTGAGCTTCCCTGATCCTGATTTTCTAAGAAGACAGCGTGTCTTGTTTACACAAACTTAGTGACACGGTTTGGACAATAAAATCAGTATCCCTTAGATCTTTTTGGATATCCGATAAAATGACAGCTCATAGTCTTAGGATCTAATTTCTTCAAATGTGGGTTGAATAATTCAGAGTTGGTTTTCTTCCGATCCATAACTCATAAGGTGTCTTATGCACTGATTTACTAGGCACTCTGTTGATTATATGGGCAACTTTTTTTAGTGCTTCAATCCACAACTTATTTGTCAGATTAGAGTGACTAAGCATGCTCTGTATCATGTCCATAAGTGTATGGTTGCGTCGCTCTGCCACTCCATTCTACTGAGGTTCTCCAGGCATTTAATATTGGGCTACTATCCCATGTTGCTGAAGATATTGGGCAAACGGACTAGGTATTTGCCCAAACGTAGCATATTTCCCACAGTATTTATCGATGTATGAACACCGTATGCAGGGATCCTGTGGGACCCCCTTTGTGAGTTCGGTCGGGGGGTGAATGTGTTCGACTTGTCATAGGTTGATTAACAACTAAATGAAGAAAGGGGTTTTTACAGGTTCTGGCCACACGGTGGCGTAATACCTTACACTTGTTGTGTTCTTGGTTTCTTGGTGGCTTATGAGAAGTGTTTACAGAACGTAGGCTCTTAGAGTTTTTGGATTCGATCCTCCTTTCCCTTGGCCTTGGCTCTCCCCTTATAGCTCTTGGGGAAATACCACAGTTGACGGACTATGGAAGTAGGGAAAGCTATTACAGAATTAGGTATGGTAAGTCTTGCTTGTCCTTTGACCGGTGGGCAGGTCGCCATGTTCTGTGGGCCTCCTAGGGGCGGTCCAAAGTGAGGGGGCAGTTGCCCACCACGTGCCTGAGTGTGGCCGTCGAGTGCCTGCTAGGGTAGATTGGGCTCGCCACGCTAGCCGTGGGCCTTTTCTGTCAGCCTCTCGTAGAGTTAGGTAAAAAACGGTGGGCCCAGGTGGGTGGCACGGTAGTCAACCACGCTGCCTGCTGGCCCACGCCTCCTGTTAGGCAACTGTGATGATGGCGCATGGTGAGAGGTGCAGAACCATCTTGTCCCCCATGCCGCACGCCTGGTAGATAAATGTCCCATCGCCCATAATTGGTAAGGCGCACGAGAACCAAAGCGAGGCGGGATGCTCCGTCGCGTTGCCATTAATGCCCCTGCCCATGCGCTAACCCGGGCTGCTTGGGGAGGTCGAGCTCAGGGGCGGAGCTAGGTGGTACCCCGGGTGTGGCCTCCGTGGCCATGACCCTGGGGCTCGCGCTGAGCTCAGCCCTCGCGGCCATGAGCTCGGGGCCTTACTTCCATACACTTGGGGGACCCTAGGTATCACCTCGTAGCAGGTGTGAGCTGTGTGCATGGCACTTGGTGACGTGATGACGTGGCGACAGGCCGCCACAGGCCGCCGGTGGTGGGAACCCCGGATCCTACTTCATCGACAGCAGCCCCCGGCCCTAACGCCGGGTGACAGTTTGTTGGAGACCGGGGGTAAAGCTCGTCTTCTCAGCGGGCTATGGTGGTGTGGCGCCTAGTCGCCTGGCATCCCACCTCACACATCCGTGGCCCATTGGCCTAGGCCGGAGTGGAACCGCCCTCCACGCTCGTCTACCAACAGCGGGGGAGACGAAATGATGCCTGCCATTCCGTCTCCCCTAAGCCACCACGCGTGCTTCTAGGGATAGGAAATGATTACCTGCATCAGGTGAGGAGATGTTTTCTCAATTGGCGCGCGAGCTGGTGACCGAACGGGCGAGGTGGCCTATAAAATGGGGGAGGACTGCATCTGCGTCGCCCTTCCGCATCTGCTTCATTTGCTGTCTTGCTGTTGATTTCCTTGCGCTCCTAACCTCTCACCACCTTCAAGCCTTCCTTTTTCTCGCATTCTTCATTCTCCACTCCACCACCATGCCGAGAGCGAGTCGCCCATGCCGCACGGTGAGCAGTGGGGTCCTACCGCCCTTATGCCTCAGCGATATGCAGGGATGGAGAGAGTCCGGCGGCTGATGCCGGCGCCGACCATGAGAGTAGCGGTTGTGGTGAGGGCCGGCGAAGCCTGACCCGCTCCCAATGAGCTAGGGAAGATTATCTTTTTCTTGCCCTTCGCATCCGCCAGGCTAGCACCGCCCTTCTCCGCATTCTTCATGCAGGTGCTGGAGACGTTCGACATCTGACTAGCGCACCTGGTCTTGAACGTGGTAGTCACCCCCACCATCTTCTCACATTTGTGTGATATGTTCGTGGGGGTGATGCCGTCTGTGGTGCTATTCTGGCGCTTCTTCACGCTCCGGTCGATCGGGATGAAGAAGAACTCCGATGACTAGGAGACCGTCAGCTGCTGCAGCTTCCGTCCCGGGGATGGCGCTGGGGGCCTATACATTGAATTGTCGCTGCGAAAGAAGTGGGACGATTGGCGCAATGACTGGGTGTACCTCGGCATAGAGCCCGAGGGACGCCTACTTCTGCCCATCGTGCCCCGACCTAGGAAGACGCCCCCTAGGTGGATCCTCGCTTCGGGCTAGTGATGGACAGGATCGCCGAGCAGTGCATAGCGAGGCTGACCACCACAATGGTGGTGGGTGACTTCCTGCGCTGCTTATTGGCCTCACTGCAACGGCGCACTTGCCCAGCGTGGCTCTACACTGGTAACCGCAATGCCACCCGGATGCACGTTGGCGAGGAGCACAACCTGAAGCAGGAGGACCTAGCGGCAATGTAGAAGGTGGTTGTTGGAGTGAACGACGTAGCCACTAGCACCTTGTCATGGGAGGACCTCGCCCTCTGTAGCGATCGGGGGAGGGTGGCACTCCAAGAAACCCACCCCAAGTGCAACGCCATGGGGATCCAAGAGCGCGCACCAGGGATGGCCCCCGGGTCAATGCAGATCCCAGGGGACAGCGGTGATGGAGTCAGCCATGACAACAGTGTTGCTAGGGACCAGGGTGCCAGCCCTTGGAGGGGGGCCACTGTGTGTCGATGTTTTACACCGGCAATAAATATATAGGGCTACTCGTCGGACTAAAACTTGATGGATTGCAAAGGAACACGAACAATTTATACTGGTTCAGGCCCTCAAGATGAGGTAATACCCTACGTCCAGTTGTGGTGTATTGCCTTTGAGGTTTCTCTGGTGAGATGTCTTCTTCCGCTCTCAGGAGGCGCCCTGCCTCCCCTTATATACTAGGGGACAGGGTTACAAAGTAGGAGTCCCAGTCGGACTACGACCAAGGGATCTCCTTCTAAGAATACAACGTGCCCGACTAGGATTGTATTTTCCCTGTTGTACAAGGTTAAGTCTACTGAGTCCTATTATATCCCTAATTACAAGGCTAGGCCCATCCTCTGTTCGAGTGGCCCATATGCTTGTCATGAGGTACCCAGGGCCCATGGCCTCCATAGTAGCCCCTGAGACCTTCATAATTGAGTCACAGCTGATGCCGAGTGCTCATCCTCCATGGTGAAAAATTTCCGAGGGCTTTGCTCTCGAGTACTCTTTGTCCGAGTGCTTCTTCTCCCGAGTCCTGCTTCATGTCAGCTGGCAACGAGGCTATGAAGGGCTTCATGTAGAAATATGAATAGTGTGCCCCGAATAGGCGCACCTATTAGGTGTAGCCTCCGACTTTGTGCTTAATTGTGAAACAATTAAACATAAAGTCAAAGATCTTTAACCTTGTAGTCTTTCCCGAGTAGTGCACTACTAGTATATGAGACTCTTCAGCATCATATCAGCTGGAATGATTTTTACTCATGGCAAATAATGGCTAAGCATGTAAGCTGAGTACCACTTTATGGATTTTAACCTAATACGTGGTCAGGTGTACTTGAGAGATAACTGCATCCCCAATTTTAATGGAGACCAGCTGTCGATCCTTATAAAGATATATCCTCAATACCTGGTAAATAATGCAGATATCCGAATATATACACCCGGCTATAGGCTTAGCATGAAGTATATATGATTATTTAATCGGTTTCTATGAATAGCACCTGCACTGTGATTTTAATACAGTCAGCGAGCGACTCTGAGCGTGCTATCGAGAAACTTATATCTTTGGCCTACTACCGAATAAGCCGGCCTAAATCGACCTACCCAGCGTAGCCCTATAAAATTAGGATCCCTCGCATGTCAGGATGAGTACTCTAGTGTTAGCGGAATCCTTGTCTGCAAGCCTTTCCGACTTATGTTCTGGATGCAGTATGGTTGCCACAGATGCCCGAGTAGGTATATTGCAGGATTTGCTTGCTCTCCTCAGGTGTGACGCAATGCATGAGAACTTCGGATGTGCTTTGATGATATAGGTATTCTCTGACTTCGGTAAAGCCAAATAAGGTACTTGAGCCTCGCATTTGCATAGGATTCGGCTGGCGACCCTCATGGGGCGTACCCTACCCAACAGAATTATAGCCAAATAAGTTACCCGAACCTTGCATTAGCATAGGATTCAGCTAGCGACCTCATGGAGCGTACCCAACCTGGCAGAGTTGTGACCAAATAAGGTATCCGAACCTAGCATTAGCATAGGATTTGGCTAACGACCCTCATAGGGCGTACCCTACCCAGCCGAGTGGTACACGAGCCCCGACTGGTGTCGGAGGTCGGTTATATTAGCCGAATAAGGTACCCAAACGTCGCATTAGCATAGGATTCGGCTGGTGACCCTCATGGGGTGTACCCAATTCAGCGGAGTGATACCCGAGCTCTGACTGGTGCCGGAGGTCGGTTATTAGCCGAATAAGGTTGTTAGCATAGGATTCGGCTGGCGATCCTCATGGGGCGTACCTCATCCAGCAGAGTTGTGACCGAATAAGTGTCGATGTTTTACACCGGCAATAAATATATGGGGCTACTCGGCGGATGGAAACTTGATGGATTGCAAAGGAACACAAGGAGATTTTATACTGGTTCAGGCCCTCGATGTGAGGTAATACCCTACGTCCAGTTTGTATGTATTCCTTTGAGGATATACGGTGGTAGTTCTGATGAACTGTATGGCCGTGTGCTTCTATGAGCTCTTCTGCCCTCATGGGGTGCCCTGCCTCCCCTTATATACTGGGGGACAGGGTTACAAGGTAGGAGTCCCCATCGGATTACGACTAGGAGATCTCCCCTTAGAGATATAACGCACCCGACTAGGACTGTATATTCCTTTCTATACAAGGCGAAGTCTGCCGAATCTAGCTATATCTCTAATTACAAGGCTAGGCCCATCCTCTATCTGAGTGGCCTATATGCTTGTCATGAGGTACCCAGGGCCCATGGCACCCACAGTAGCCCCCGAGACCTTTATAGTTGAGTCACAGCTGATGCCGAGTGCTCATCCTCCACGGTGAAGTCTTCCCGAGTGCATTGCTCCCGAGTACTCTTTGTCTGAGTGCTGCTTCTCCCGAGTCCTGCTTCATGTCAGCTGGCAGCGAGGCTATGAAGGGCTCCATGTAGAGGTAGGAATAGTGTGCGCCGAATAGGCGCACCTATTAGGTGTAGCCCCCGACTTTGTGCTTAATTGTGAAGACAATTAAACATAAAGTCAAAGATCTTTAACCTGGAAGTCTTTCCCGAGTAGATTACTACTGGTATATGAGACTCTTCGGTATCATGTCAACCGGAATATGATTTATAGTCTTGCCGAGCAGGGAACTACTCGTATGTAGGACTCTTCGACTTCATGTCAGTCGGAATGTATGTTTATAGTCTTACCGAGTAGGATGCTACTCGTATATGGGACTCTTCAGCTTCATGTCAGCTGGAAAGGGGGTGTTTATAGTCTTTCCCGAGTAGTATATTACTCAAAAATCAGACTCGTCGGCATCATGTCAGCCAGGATGATTATTTATAGTCTTTCCCAAGTAATATATTACTCAAAAATTAGACTCGTTAGCTTCATGTCAGCTGGAAAAGGTGTTTATAGTCTTTCCCGAGCGGCGTCCCTTTCGGAAGTTAGACTCTTCAGCTCGTCAGCTGGAAGAATGTTTATAGTCTTTCCCGAGTAGTATACTACTCGAAAGTTAGACTCCTCCGCATCATGTCAGCGGGAATGAGATTTATAGTCTCTCCCGAGTAGTGCACTACTCGAAAGTTAGACTCTTCAGCGTCATATCGGCTGGAATAATGTTGCCCATGGCAACTGGTGGCCACACATGTAGGCCGAGTACCACTTTATGAAAATAAATCCATGGCGTGGTCAGGTGTACTCGAGAAAGATACTTGCATTCCCAATTTTAATGAAGACCAGCTTGTGATCCTTATAAGGATATATCCTCGAGACCTGGTGGATAAAACAGATACCCAAACATATATGTTTAGCAATAAGGCTCTCATGAAGCATATCTGTTTACCTCATCGGCTCCGGTTGGTAGCACCAGCGCTATAATTTCAACTCAGCCTGCGGGCGGCCCACATGGAGCATGCTACTGTCGGAACTCATATCTTGGTAGCCCGTTACCGAGTACGCCGGTCTAAACCGACCCACCCAATGTAGGCTCTATAAAATCACCATCCCTCGCATGTCAGGATGAGTTTTTGGTGTCGGTAACCGCAATCAGCCAGAGAAATCCTTATTCACAAGCCTTTCCGACTTACGTTCCGAATGCAACCTGGTTGCCACAGAAGTCTGGGTAGGTATATTGCAGGATCTGCTTGCCCTCCTCAAGTGTGACGCGGTGCATGAGAACTCCGGATGCGCTATGACGATGCTAGTCTTCTCTGACTTCAGGAGAGCCGAGCAGGGTACCCGAACCTTGCATTAGCATAGGATTCGGCTAGCGACCCTCATGGGACATACCCTACCCAACAGAGTTATAGCCAAGCGAGGTACCCGAACCTTGCATTAGCATAAGATTCGGCTAGTGACCCTCATGGGGCGTACCTCACCCAGCCGAGTGATATATGACCCCCGACTAGTGCCGGAAGTCGGTTGTCAGCTCACATGGAGCGTAGCCGAGGAAGATGACGTCCCGACTGGCGCAAGTACTCGGTAAGTAGGCCTCATGGAGCATCCCGAGTGTATTTTGGCAGACTTGTCCAGCCCCCGAGCGTAGGAGATAGGCTCGCAGCCCTGAGTTCCTGTCACGCGTATCCGGAGCTGGGCCTGCAATATAAAGATATCGGATGAGTAGCATCTGATGATGGAAACAATCACCCGAATAAAATGTATTTTACAATACATGTAAATACGAGTTTTTCCTCTTTTTGATATTAATTTCCCCGAGTAGTTGACCCCTTACGTTTAAACACTCTGCCTGACTAGTCATAGCCCCCTAGCGTCGGGAGTTGGCTCATGGCTCTTTCCCAGACACGCGTTTTGGGTGACTTGAGTTCGTCTTTCATGGAGCAAAGTTTCACGGATCAAAGTTTATGCTACTCAAGTACTTTTGCAATCATTTAAGAGCAAAAACAGAGAGGAGTGCAGCTTGTGCACCTATTAGGTCTAAGCAGCATTGGCAAGGCCGAGTGAAGAAATATTTATCAGGAAGCGACTTAGCTGTTCGGTATTTCGGAGTGGGGATGCCATCCTTGCGTTTGAGCTTGTGAGCCCCCGAGCATGTCACTTGTTGTTCTGATAATCTTCAATTGTCGAAAGTCGAAGACGATTGTGACCGACTGCCACAATGAAGCCGTCTGACTTGCGTTTGCGATTCCCGGCTTTAGTCGGGACCGCGTCGTTGGTGCCCTCCCGCTTCCTCTGTCAGGATGCCTTTTTATCTTCAAGGGCCTCAGCAACAGCGTGGGCTGAGTTGGCGTATTTGTTCGCCATGTCGAATAAAGCCTTGACAGAGTTGGGAGGCTTCCGTGTGAATTTGTCGATGAACGAGGTGTCTTTGACTCCTTTTCGAAAGGCGGCGATGACGACCTCATCCTTGACGTTAGGGATTGAGTTCTTCTTCTCAGAAAACCTCTTAATGAAGTCACGAAGAGACTCGTTCTTTCTTTGATGCAACTGATATAAGTCGTACTCGGAAGATGGCCTCTCGTATGTCCCCTGGAAGTTGGCGATGAAGCGTTCTCGGAGTTCTCCCCAGGAGCTGATTGATTGCTTGGGAAGTCCTGTTAGCCATGTCCTCGCTGAGTTGGCTAAAGCGACCGGGAGGTAGTTAGCCATGACTTTGTGATTTCCTCCAGCTGCTCGGATCGCCAGAGTGTAGACCGTGAGCCAGGACTCGGGATTGGTCTTGCCGCCGTATTTGTCGATGCCTGTAGGCTTGAAACCCGACGGCCAGTCGACCTGTTGTAGCTCCTGGGTGAAGGCCGGTACTCCATCTTCATGAGGACTCCGACCCTGACTACGGCGGCGAAACCGCTCGTGGTGGAGGCCGAAATGCTCGTTCTCGTCTTCCGGTTGGCGTTGCTCATCATCTTCTCGTTCGCGGTGTCGAGCGTTGATGTCCTGCCGAAGATCACGTTGTTGTCGGCCTCGAAGGTCCTGATCATCCCGACGGTTTCTTTGACGTCGCCGGTTGTCGTTGGGGCTGCCGAGTGACGCCTGACGTGCCTCCGTATGCAGCTGGCTGGAGCCAGCCGCTCGGCGTCGCTTTGAGGTAGATGAGACTGCCGTTGGGAATGTTGACCGGTTGGTCGGTATGAGGGTGTCACCCGACTGTTGGTGTTGCTGACATGCAGCAGCGGTAAGCAGGGCTTTTATCCTTGCGATCGTCGGGGTGACCTGGTGATCAAGCCCAAGCTGGACCGTGTCCTGTAGGGTTGCGGCAGCCACGATGTTCTGTTGTGGCATGACGAAGACGTCGTGGTCGCCGACTTTTGTTTGGAGGGTTTGTTGCTGAGCGGTTCGCCCAGCCCTGCGTAGGCCGTCGTTGCGGGCGTGCAGGCGTCTTGCTTCTTCCTCCTGTTGTTCTCGCAGTCAGCAGGCCTCCTCCTCTTGTTGTTCGTGTAGTCGGCGTGATTCCTGAGTAGGAGTAGAGCCTTTGGATGCCATGAAGATTTCTCGTGGCGGGGGGAAGCTTGCCAACTGCTATCCGACTGGGAGTCGTAGTCTGACTGAGAGTCGTAGTCGGAATAGTTGATGGGGGTGATTATAACTCCGACCTCCCTAGACCCGATCTCGAGCGGCTCTGGGCCGTATCCGAGTCGAACTCCAGAGGATCGGGTTTGCCGCGTTGGATGCAGATTGTAGATATTCGCGGCGTCGCCGAGTCCGAATGGGAAATTGACGATCTCTTCCTTTTTTGGCCCGATCTCGGCCGGCTCAAAACCGAGTCCGAGTCGAACACCGGAAGAAAGAGTTGTCCCTGGACTTGGGCGTATCGGAGATCGCCGCAACATGTCGTGAAAGATCACTGCAGCATCGTGTAGGCCGACTGGCGCGGAGTCAGCTGGTTCCCCGGCAGATCGGATCGAGTCCCAGTCGGCCAAGGTGAGATTGCCGATCTGGTCGGCGACAAAGTCGAGGCTTCTGAATGCGATTGTATCTCTGGGGGAGAGTTTGCCGCCGTCAACTTCGGTTGCTGGATCCATCGAGCTTGTAGATGTAGATCGCGCCGAAGCCCCTACCGGGCGCGCCAACTGTCGATGTTTTACACCGGCAATAAATATATGGGGCTACTCGGCGGATGGAAACTTGGTGGATTGCAAAGGAACACAAGGAGATTTTATACTAGTTCAGGCCCTCGATGTGAGGTAATACCCTACGTCCAGTTTGTATGTATTCCTTTGAGGATATACGGTGGTAGTTCTGATGAACTGTATGGCCGTGTGCTTCTATGAGCTCTTCTGCCCTCATGGGGCGCCCTGCCTCCCCTTATATACTGGGGGATAGGGTTACAAGGTAGGAGTCCCCATCGGATTACGACTAGGAGATCTCCCCTTAGAGATATAACGCACCCGACTAGGACTGTATATTCCTTTCTATACAAGGCGAAGTCTGCCGAATCTAGCTATATCTCTAATTACAAGGCTAGGCCCATCCTCTATCCGAGTGGCCTATATGCTTGTCATGAGGTACCCGGGGCCCATGGCACCCACAATAAGGTACCCGAACCTAGCATTAGCGTAGGATTTGGCTGGCGACCCTCATGGGGCGTACCTCACCCAGCCGAATGGTACCCGAGCTCCGACTGGCGCCGGAGGTCGGTTTTTAGCCCACACACGAGTCCCGACTAGTGCGAGTACTCGGACAATGGCTCTCGTGGAGCATTCCAAGTGATTCTTGAAGCGTCGCACTTCAAGTGTATTTTGACAGACTGGTCCCACCCTCGAGCATAGGAGATACGATCGTAGCCCTGAGTTCCTATTACGCGTATCCAGAACTGGCCCTGCATTATAAACATATCAGATGAGTAGCATCTGGTGATGAAAACAATCACCCGAAGAAAATTTATGTATTTTACAATATATGTAAATATGTGTTCCTCCTCTTATTGATATTACTTTCCCCGAGGAGTTGACCCCTTACGTTTAAACACTCTGCCCGACTAGTCATAGCCCCCTAGCGTCGGGAGTCGGCTCATGGCTCTTTCCCAGACATGCGTTTTGGGTGACTTAAGTTCGTCTTTCATGGAGCAAAGCTTCACGGATCGAAATATATGCTACTCGAGTACTTTTGCAATCATTAAGAGCAAAAATAGAAAATAAGCAGAATGTACACCTATTAGGTGTAAGCTGCTGCAGCACTGGCGAGGCCGAGTGAGGAAATATTTATCAGAAAGTGACTTAGCTCTTCGGTATTTGGGAGTGGGGATGCCATCCTTGCGTTTGGACTTTTGAGCCCCCGAGCATGTCACTTGTTGTTCTGATAATCTTTAGTTGTAGGAGGTCGAAGACGCTTGTGACCGACTGCCACAATGAAGTCGTTCGACTTGCGTTTGCGGTTCCTAGCCTTAGTCGGGGCCGCGTCATCGGTGTCCTTCCGCTTCTTCTGTCGGGGTGCCTTTTTGTGATCGAGGGCCTCAGCAATAGTGTCGGTCGAGTCGGCGTACTTGTTCGCCATATCGAATAGAGCCTTGACAGAGTTAGGAGGCTTCCGAGTGAATTTAGCGATAAACGGGGTGTCTTTGACTCCTTTTCAAAAGGCGGCGATGACGACCCTGTCCTTGATCATTGGGATTGAATTCTTCTTCTCAGAGAACCTCTTGATGAAATCACGAAGAGACTCGTTCTTCCTTTGATGCAACTGATACAGATCGTACTCGGAAGATGGCCTCTCGTACGTCCCCTGGAAGATGGCGATAAAGCATTCCCAGAGTGCTCCCCAGGAGCCGATTGACCTCTTTGGGAGTCCTGTTAGCCATGTCCTCGCCGAGTCGGCTAGAGTGACTGGGAGGTAGTTAGCCATGGCCTTGTGATCTCCTCCAGCTGCTCGGATTGCCAGAGTGTAGACAGTGAGCTAGGACTAGGGATTGGTCTTCCTATCGTATTTTTCAATTCCAGTCGGCTTGAAACCTATCGGCTAGTCAACCTGTTGAAGCTCGTCGGTGAAAGCCAATACACCTTCATCCATATGAGGATTTTGACTCCGACTACGGCGGCGAAACCACTCATGGTGGAGGCTGAAGCGCTCATTCTCGTCTTCTAGTTAGCGTTACTCGTCTTCCTCTCATTCGTGGCGCTGAGTGTTGATGTCCTGCCGAAGGTCACGTCGTAGTCGGCCTCAGAGATCCTGGTTGTCCCAATGGTTGCTTTGATACCGCTGGTTGTTGTTGGGGTTGCCGAGTGACGTCTGGCGTGACTCCGTGTGTGGCTGACTGGAGCCAGGTGCTTAGCGTCGCGTTGAGGTGGATGAGACTGCCGTTGGGGAAGCCGACCGGTTGGTCGGTATGAGGGTATCGCCTAACTGTTGGTGCTGCTGACATGCAGCAGCGGTGATCATGGCTTTTATCCTTGCTATAGTCGGGGTGGCCTAACGATCAGGCCCAAACTGGAGCGTGTCCAGCAAAGTTGCAGCGGCTACGACATTTTGTTGAGGTGTAATGAAGACGTCATGGTTGCTGACTCGGGTTTGGAGGATTTGTTGTTGTGCAGTCTGCTCGGCCCTGCGCAGATCATCATTGCGGGCGTGCAGGCGTCTTGTTTCTTCCTCCTGTTGTTCTCGCAGTCGGCGGGCCTCTTCCTCTTGTTGCTTGCGTAGTCGGCATGCCTCCTGAGTAGGAGTAAAGCCTTTGGACGCCATGAAGATTTCTCGTGGTGGAGAGAAGCTTGCCGAACTGCTGTCTGACTGAGAGTCGAAGTTGGAATAGTTGATGAGGGTGATTACAACTCCGACCTCCCTAGATCTGATCTCGAGCGGCTCTGGGCTGTATCCGAGTCGAACTCCAGGGGATCGGGTTTGCCGCGTCTGATGCTGATCGCAGTTGTCCACGGCGTTGCCGAGTCTGAACGGGAGACTGATGATCTCCTTTTTCCTTAGCCCGATCTCGGCCGGCTCAAGGCCGAGTCCGAGTCGAACACCGAAAGAAAAAATTGTCCCGAGACCCAAGCATGTTGAAGATTGCCGCAGCAAGTTGACGAGGGTTGCCATGGCATTGTGTGGACCAACCAGCGCGGAGTCGGCTTGGTCCCTGGCCGATTGGATCAAGTCCGAGTCGGACAAGGTGAGGTTGCCGAATTTGTCGGCGATGAAGTCGAGGCTCCCAAAGGTGATTGTTTCCCTAGGGAAGAAGTTGATGCCGTTGACTCCCTTGATTGGATCCATAAATATATAGGGCTACTCGTTGGACCGAAACTCGATGGATTGCAAAGGAACACGAACAATTTATACTGGTTCAGGCCCTCGAGATGAGGTAATACCCTACGTCTAGTTGTGGTGTATTGCCTTTGAGGTTTCTCTGGTGAGATGTCTTCTTCCGCTCTCAAGGGGCACCCTGCCTCCCTTATATACTGGGGGATAGGGTTACAAAGTAGGAGTCCTAGTCAGACTACGACCAAGGGATCTCCTTCTAAGAATACAACATGTCCGACTAGGACTGTATTTTCCCTGTCGTACAAGGTTAAGTCTGCCGAGTCCTATTATATCCCTAATTACAAGGCTAGGCCCATCCTCTGTTCGAGTGACCCATATGCTTGTCATGAGGTACCCGTGGCCCATGGCCTCCACACTGTGGACCCCTGAGAGTCAAAGAAGGCAGGCAAACGCCCTCGGAGTCCAAGCCCCCCGAGGTCACAGAAGCCCAAGTATGCATGCCCTGATGATGGAGAACAAGGCCACTCCAATCCGCACCCCTAGGCCCCGAATGTACATTTTTGCTTTTTTGCCTGCCCCTCGATGTAACATAAACTTTGCTTTTTGATATTGGGATGCATTTTCTCAGCACTTGGGATTTTCACACAAATTTTTTTTGTTTTCATCGGCTTGTTGTCTTGTCTGGTGGGAGTCAAAGTAGCCTAGCCCCCGAGCTCGCTCACACATGAGCAAGTGCTGATGCCGTGGCCATTCCTTTAGCCCCTCGGCCGGGACCACGCCTGCTCGGAGGGCTAGCCCCTAAGCGCACAGCCCTGCGCACCTAGGACTTCAAAGTGGTCGCAGACGCCCATGGCTTCATCTTGTTGCCGTCCTTGCTCGGGTAGCAAACCTACTAGCCTCGGGATAGTGTGCGAGCGCTCTAAGGACCTAAGTCCCCCGAGCTCACGCACCGCCGCACGAGGTAGTCATACTTGGTCTACAACTATGTGGTCCTGGACACCAACGAGCGTAGTTGTCCACTCACGAAAAATGTCCCTGAACATGCTACTAGCACCACTCACCACCATTCCACCATCGGCCCCTTGGGTTACAGATGTTGGCAACGCGTGAGGGTGATCGAGTAGGTCGTGGCTCCTAGGCCTTCACAGTGTTCGGGGCGGAACTGGCTGGACCAAGCACCACAGCCCATAACCGAGGCCTAGGCTGCCTCGACCTAGGGCTGCCCAAGGACCTCGGGACTTGGTGATGCTCGGGGCACGGTCCACTGGTCCAAACACCGGCGCCTAGCTCACAGTGCCAAGCTACCATGACCACTGAAACTACGTGTGCCGGCCGTCGCTCATTTGCATTTGGGAAGTGAGTGAAGATGGTTTCACATGATAAGATGTCCTTATGAGTGGGTAAACGGGAAGAGACTCCCAAACATAAACTTAACGGAAAGAGAAAGGGAATGTGCAAGTTTGTATATATTGAAATAATGTATAGACTGGAAGCCCCCGGCCAACCTGGGTGGAGCGTGGGCCAGCCTAGGTTGGCCCAAGCACATACTCTCACTTACTGTATTTATCAAGGATAGAACTTGCGCAGGTGCTCGATATTCCACGAGTTTGGGAACGGGATCCCATCCTCCGTGGCCAATCTTATTGAGCCTAGTCAGGGGATGCCGGTCACAAGGTAAGGGCCTTCCCACATGGGGGACAATTTGTTCTTTCCAGCGCACGTCAAAACGCAGTGGAGTACCAAATCCGTGACCTTGAGTGACTGGGCCCAAACGTTGCACTGATGATAGCGCCTCAGGCCTTTCTAGTATCTGGTATCCTGCAGCACTGCTCATCTTCGACGCTCCTTGAGGTACTCGATGTTGAAAGTGCATGTAGTCCCTAAGTGGGTTTTGGTGGATTAATGACAAAACAATTAAGAGGCTAATGAGTTTCTCGAGAAATGCGCAGAGATTAGTCCTAGGTTGCTTGGTGTGGTGCATAGAGACCCCCCACAGAAACATGACGCAAAGCGGTGAAGCGACTCGGAGTTTATTTTAATTTCTTTTAAAATTTCTTTTGAGTCGTAGGGAAGCCATACTATCAAGAGAGGCTGTAAACAGTGTTCCAGGACCACTCAAGTGCTTAAGATCCAAATAGCTGAGAGTATATTACTTTGGCACAACACTTACATTTGGGTTGGGGTAGTTTTAGTGTCAAGGTTGGAGGTTCCTACCCCTGGGGTCGGAGGCTCCGACCAACCTCTTCAGCCAGCGGCTAAGTGTTGGCCGGAGGACCTACCCTAGGGTCGGAACCTCCTGGTCAAAATCTGTGAGTAACGGCTAAGTGACGTATGCCAATGCCTATAAAGCCCAAACCTTGTTTCTAGCCGTTGGTTGGCCATTCCACTTCTATTCCACTATCTCCTAGCCTCTCCTAAGGTCCTTTGAGCTCTCCCAACTAGTTCTAGTGCCACCTTTATGATTATTGTGAGGATCTAGTGGGAATTTGAGTGATTTTTCTTTAGAGAAGGTTAGGAGGATCTTGTGCACTTGAGGATGGACGCGGGTCAGCTGTTTGGGGCTTATTTCTCTTGGAGGGGAACCTCCTAGACAGTTAGGTGTCGCCCGCAAGCTTCCTCAAGTTGTGGATTGTCCCGGGAAGAGTTTGTGAAGGTCAACCTCGCCTCCGCAAGGAAAAGAGGTAAATTATAGTGGATACCAAATTGATCTTCGCGGTCGCTTGGTGAGCCAAAGGGTCAATCGAGACCAGGCTCTCCGGAGCTTCTCAACGGAGACGTAGGATCTTTGTGATCCAAACTTTAGGAAAAATCTTTGCGTCTCCCTTGTGCTTGTCCGTTTATTGTGTTATTTCGTCTCCGATCTTGCCTGCATCTATCCCTCGCATATTTGTTTGCACTAGAATTGCCCCATGTCATATTATCTCTTTTTAAAGTGTCTTGTTAGAATCAGTACCACAGGATTGGAACCTCCGGCGTTTTAGGTCGGAGCTTCCGACCAGCCCTCTCAGCCAACCCGAGAGAGCCGGTCGGAGCTTCCTACTATTTGGATCAGAGGTTCCTACCAGAATTTTACCGCTGCTTTTCAAAATTTTTTCTGGAACGCCTATTTACCCCCCTCTAGGCGACATCAACGAGCTTTCAATTGATATCAGAGCCTAAACTCCTAAGAAGATTAACCACTTGGAGTTGGTCCGAAGATGTCGACCAAAAAGGTGGTTGATTCTATGGAAGTTCAAGAAGGCGGAGATGGATTGACTAGCAAGTCGAGTGGAAGGAAGGGAGCTGCTTTTGACGTTGATTACAACAAGTTTATTCCTCCTCCTCAGCAATTCATCTCCGTGCCTTCTGGACGCACTCCCCATTTTGACCGGACATTCTATAGCGCGTAGAAGCACAAGATGAAATTACATC
Source organism: Oryza meyeriana var. granulata (assembly GCA_003991445.1). Classification (NCBI taxonomy): domain Eukaryota; kingdom Viridiplantae; phylum Streptophyta; class Magnoliopsida; order Poales; family Poaceae; genus Oryza; species Oryza meyeriana. The sequence goes on from RYFJ01002141.1 coordinate 30,026, forward strand.
TAATCTTGTTACATCCAATTGTGTGGAAAATTGTGTGCACAGGTGTGACGGATGCCCTGGAGGAAGGCGAGGAACCTACACCAGCTTAAGAGGCTCTTATCCATCGCAATGCTCAAGCCGCAAGCGTCATTCTCAACTCTTTGAGCCCCGAGGAGTTCAACAAAGTGGACCAACTTGAGGAGACCAAGAAGATTAGGGATACATTTCAATTGGCGGATGAAGGATCCCCCGGCGTACGAGAGTCAAAGATCGAGTTGCTTGAATGGCAACTTGGGCAGTTTGTGATGGAGGATGACGAGACGCCACAAGAAAGGTATGATCACAAGATGGTCATTGTCCACAAGATATGTGGTCTTGGTGGTGAAGACATGACCGATCATGTGGTCGTCAAGAGACTTCTCCGCGCGATTGCCCCAAGGAACCCAACTTTGGTGACCCTCATCCGGGAGATGAAGAATTTCAAGAGACTCACCCTAAGGGATGTCCTCTTGAGGATCATCTCACATGAGCTCCTAGAAGAGGAACCTAAGAAGGTCAAGCAACTCACCAAGAACGCCGCAATCGCCAAGAACAAGGGAGTGGCTTTGAAGGCCAAGAAGGAGTAAGTCTCAAGCAACTCTGAGAGTGAAGATAAAGACTTCGCTCTTGTGGTGAGAAAGTTCAAGCACTTTCTCCGACAAGGTGGCTTCAGTAAGGACAAGAAGGATGATGACAAAGGAAGGAGGCAATCCAAGCAGGCATGCTATGAATGCTAGAAGTACGACCACTTCATCGCCGATTGCCCCAAGCTCAAGAACAAATGTGGCAAGTCCAAGGTCACCAAGAAGAAGACCGGGCGTGTTTACATTGGTGAGGAATGGTTCTCCAACGATGAGGATGATGACAAGGCGATGAAGGAGGGGTTGCCACAATTGCCATCAAGTCTTTGTCGGCGTTCGAGGAGCGCCTCTTTGATAACTTGATCGACGATGATCACTATGAGCGCACTTGCCTCATGGCACAGGGGCGAAAGGTAACCTCTCTATCCAAATTTCCTCAAATTGATGACAATGATCTTAGTGATGATGAAAGTGAAAATGATATGGACGATATACTCAAAGGTTTTAGCAAGCCAGCCATGTTGCAATTGGCAAAGCTTATGAAGGCATTGGAGGGAAAAGAAAAGTCTCACAAAAGACAAGAGGACTTGCTCATCCTTGAGAAGGAGAGAAACTTTGCCCTAGAGGAGAAATTGGCTAAGGAGAAGGAGAGGGTTGAGGAATTGACCAAAGAGCTCTCTTTGGTCAACAACTCAATCGCTAACCTAAAGGGTGTGGATGAAACACTCCAAAAGAACTTTGTGAAATTGGACCAAAATCACAAGGCTCTTAAAGTACAATTTGACACCCTTTGGAATAGCACCTCCACCTCCAATGAGGCTACTAAGACCTCCAATGCCTCAACAAGCAACGTTTGTGCTAAGTGCTATAATTATGATTTGGATATCTATGCTACTAACGTTGAAGCTTTGGAGGCTCTCAAAAAGGAGAATGAATGATTGGTTACCTTGATGAAGTTTGGATGTTTGAAAATTTACCAATCCAAGGATGCCCTCTACAAAACCATCGCCACCCACACCAACAAGAATGGCTATGGTCTTGGATTTTCTCCTCATGAAAGTAGGCCATCCAGAAGAACCATGGTGAATGGGAAGCAATGCCTGAAGTTCGTGAAAGAAGGGAGTTCAACGCAAGCCGAGAAGGTAAAAACACTCTCGGTCGGCCTAGGGGCCGGAAGCTCCAACCATATAGGCCGGAGGTTCTGACCAGCCTACCTAGGCAGACAAAGAGTGCTGGTAGGAGGCTTCGACCCAAATAGTAGGAGGCTCCAACCAGAAAAACTATACTATGACTCATATGAGATCACCAAGGATCACCATGGTAAAGTGGTTGCTTATTTCATTGGAGATTGCAATGAGGAGTACAAGGCTTGTGTGTGGGTGCCCAAGGCACTTGTGACTAATGCTCAAGGATATAAACTTAGACAAGTTTGGGTACCTAAATCCCAAGCTTGATTCTTTTTGTAGGTATACTCCTCCAGCGGATCGAGTTGGGTTGTTGATAGTGGATGCACCAACCACATGATGGGAGAGAGGAGTATGTTTGCAACTCTTGACGAGAATGAAGGAGATCACAACAAGATTGTCTTTGGAGATGATGGCAAGTGCAAGGTAATGGGTTTAGGTAAAATTGCCATCTCCAACAATCTATCTCTCTAATGTCCTTCTTGTCATGTTTTTGAGCTATAATTTACTTTCGGTGTCTCAATTGTACAAATTGAGCTATAATTGCTTGTATACCGACGAGGATGTTACCGTCTTTAGAAGAGATGATAATTCTGGGAGATATTTATCAAGTGGACTTTGACCTAGATAAAGTAAACCCGGAAGCTTACTTGATTGCAAAGTCCTCCATGGGTGGCTTTGGCACTGAAGGCTAGCCCATGCGGGGATAAGGAACTTATCGAATCTTTTAAAGGGGAAACACATTCTCGGGTTATCAAATGTCACATTTGAGAAAGACTGTGTGTGTAGGGCTTGTCAAGGCGGAAAGCAAGTTGGGAATCCACACCCCGTCAAGAACATAATGACCACTTCAAGGCAATTAGAACTACTTCACATGGATCTCTTCGGTTCCGTGCCCTACCTAAGCATCAGAGGTAACAAATATGGGCTTGTGATTATCGATGACTTTTTTCGCTTCACTTAGGTGTTCTTTTTGCAAGGTAAAAGTGAAACCCAAGGGATCTTCAAGAAATTCACAAAGCGAGCCCAAAATGAGTTCGAGCTCAAGATCAAGAAAGTTAGGAGTGACAATGAAGGGGAGTTCAAAAATACTCAAGTGAAGGAATTCTTTGATGACAAGGGGATTAAGCACGAGTTCTCCTCTCCGTATGATCCATCTCAAAATGGAGTTGTGGAGAGGAAGAACCAATCTCTTGTCGAGATGGCAAGGACTATACTAGATAAATACAAGACCCCAGACATTTTTTGGGCGGAGGGGGTAAACACCACATGTCACGCGCTCAACCACCTCTACCTCCACAAGCTTCTCAAAAAGACGACATATGAACTCCTCACCGGTAACAAACCCAATGTCTCCTACTTTCATGTCTTTGGTTGCAAATGCTTCATTTTGAGTAAGAGACCTTGCTCATCCAAGTTTGCCCCAAAAGTGGATGAGGGTTTCTTACTCGGTTATGAGTCAAATGCTCACGCCTACCGTGTGTTCAACAAAGTCTCCGAAATCGTTGAAACCACGAGAGACGTGACATTTGATGAAACTAACGGCTCACAAGTGGAGCAAGTTGAGCTTGAGATGCTAGGCGAAGGAGTCATGGGACACAACATCAACAAAAAGGCAATTGGAGAGGTGAGGCCACGAGAAGATGTGGAGGAGCAAAGAGACACTGATCAAGCTCCTTCCACTCAAGTGGCGCCACCGAGTACAAGAGTTGATCAAGAGGATGATCTAGCACGAGTGGGTGGGATCGATGCCGAGGGCACTAGTGAGCCAAGAGACACCGTGCGAGCTCAAGTCCCACGGTGCACCATCCAAGGATTCACTCTACCGTGCAAAGAGATCATCCCGTCGACAACATTCTTGGTGACATCCAAATAGGGGTAACTACTCGCTCCCAGGTTACTAATTTTTGTGAGAATTAATCTTTTGTCTCATCTTTGGAGCCAATTAGGGTGGAGGAAGCACTTGATGATCTAGATTGAGTGATGGCCATGCAAGAGGAGTTAATCAAGTGTGGTCATTGGTGTAGAGACCCAAGCAAAACGTTATCGGCACCAAGTGGGTCTTCGGCAACCAGCAAGACGAAAATGGAGTAGTCACTTGCAACAAAACATGGTTAGTGGCTCAAGGGTTCACCCAAGTCGAGTGTCTCGATTTTGGTAAAACCTTTGCACCGGTTGCTCGCCTTGAGTCCATTCGAATCCTATTAGCTTATGCAGCTAACCATAATTTCAAGCTTTATAAAATGGACGTCAAGAGCTTTTCTCAATGGACCAATCACGGAGTAGGTGTATGTTGAGCAACCTCTTGGGTTTGAAGATCCCAAATATACAAATCACGTCTACAAGTTTCACAAGGCGCTCTACAGGCTCAAGCAAGCCCCTAGAGCTTGGTACGAATGCCTTCATGACTTTCTTCTCAAAAATGTCTTTGAAATAGGCAAAGCCGACACTACTCTTGTCGATGCTTTGCACCGGCAATAGAACTATGGGGCTACTCGGCGAGGGTGAATTCGGTGGACTGCAGAGGAACACAAGAGAATTATACTGGTTCAGGCCCTCAAGATGAGGTAATACCCTACATCCAGTTGAGGTGTTATTCCTCTGAGGTGTATGGAGATCGATGATCTGGTTGTTCTTGTTGTGCTTGCCCTGAGGGGCGCCCTGCCTCCCTTTATATACTAGGGGACAGGGGTACAGGATAAGGATCCCAGTCGGATACGACCAAGGGATTTCCTTCTTAGAGATAGAGTCCTATCCGACTAAGACTATGTTTCCTTATTATACAAGGTACAGCCTGCCGGGTGCTATCTTATCTCTAATTACATGGTTCGGTCCATCCTCTATCCGAGTGGCCCATGTACTGGTAATGAGGTACCCGGGGCCCATGGCCTCCACAGTAGCCCCTGAGACCTTCATAGTTGAGTCACAGCTGATGCCAAGTGCTCGTCCTCCACGGTGAAGGTTGCCCGAGTGCAGTGCTCCCGTGTACTCTTTGTCCGAGTAGATCTTCTCCCAAATCCTGCTTCATGTCAGCTGGCAGCGAGGCTATGAAGGGCTTCATGTAAATATATGAATAGTGTGCGCCGAATAGGCGCACCTATTAGGTGTAGCCCCCAACTTTGTGCTTAATTGTGAAGACAATTAAACATAAAGTCAAAGATCTTTAACCTGGAAGTCTTCCCTGAGTAGATTACTACGGGTATGTACGACTCTTCGGTATCATGTCAACCGGAATAAACTTTATAGTCTTGCTGAGTAGAAGACTACTCGTATGTAGGATTCTTCGACTTCATGTCAGTCGGAATATGTGTTTATAGTCTTGCCGAGTAGGATGCTACTCGTATATGGGACTCTTCAGCGTCATATCAGCTGGAAAAGGGGGTTTATAGTCTTTTCCGAGTGGCGTCCCACTCAAAAGTTAGACTCCTCCGCATCATGTCAGCGGGAAAAGATATTTATAGTCTCTCCCGAGTAGTGCACTACTCGACAGTTAGACTCTTCCGCATCATGTCAGCGGGTAAAATGTCGCTCATGGCAACCGATGGCCACGCATGTAGGCCGAGTACCACTTTATGAAAATAATCCACAACTTGGTCAGGTGTACCCAAGAAAGATATCTGTATCTTCAATTTTAATGAAGACCAGCTTGCGATCCTTGTAAGGATATATCCTCGAGACCTGGTGAGTAAAACAGATATCCAAACATATATGTTTAGCAATAAGGCTCTCATGAAGCATATCTGTTTACCTCATCGGCTCCTGTTGGTAGCACCAGCGCTATAATTTCAACTCAGTCTACGGGCGGCCCACATGGAGCATGCTACTGTAGGAACTCATATCTTGGTGGCCCAGTGCTGACTGTGTAGGCCCAAGCCCATCTAGTCGGCATTGGCTCTATAAAAAGACGGGGAGAGAGAAAAAGATTCCGTCGTCTTCCCCAAATCAGCCAATCCCTTCGTCTTCCACCTTCGCGCCCAACTTTTTGCCTCCCGCCCGGCTAGGGTTAGCTGCTGCTATTCCCCACCCGAACTCGGGCGATTTCAATCCTCCTCGTTTGCTCCAAGCCCCTGATTTGTTTTTCCCCAAATCTCATCGCCTCCAGTCATGCCGAAGACATCGGATCTTGCAGGTGCGCCGGGGGGTTCTTGGCCGATTTCAAATTGCGGCTCGGTGAAGCTGAAGCGGCTAGAAAGCGAGCTGAAGTTGCCCAGCCAAGAAGTGATTCGCTGGCAGCCGGCCAGGGATGAGTCAAGCCCAAATCCCCGACCTGGAGAAACAGTAGTCTTCGCCTCTTTTTTCGATCGAGGCTTGTCTCTCCCATCATCTGATTTCTTCCGCCGCATTCTCGACTTTTATGGGCTGGAGTTGGTGCATCTGAACCCCAACTCCATTCTTCAGATCTCTATATTTGTTACTCTTTGCGAGTGCTTCTTGGGTGTTGAACCCCATTTCATCCTCTTCCATATCAAGCCTCAACCCTCCAAGAGCAATATCAATGTGATTGGAGGGGCCGGTCTTCAACTGAGGAGCGATGGGAAGAAAACGTATCTCGATTTGCCCTTGAAATCTTCTCTGAAGGGCTGGCACAAGGAGTGGTTCCATTGCACCGATTTGGCTCCCTCCTTGCGGCCATTTACTGGTCTGCCACCGACGGTGTTGCCAAGCTGGTCAGCAGAGCCGACCTTTGAGGAAATGGGCCAGGCACATTTGCTATTGACAAAGATAGATGACCTCAAGAGGGCCGGCTTGACAGGTCCTTGGGTGGCTCGTCGCTTTTTGACAAGGCGCGTTCAGCCGCTGAAGCTTAGGAGCTCATTCGGCTGGGCCTTCAAAGGCAAGAATGATCCTAACCGAGTGAGTAACGAGTCGGCGGACAAGAGGGAAGTGACCGCGACCCTGTTCGGCTACTTCTCCGAAGGGGTGATCACGACCGAGGACGATAAGCGCCGGGTTGCGGCTTATAGCTTCATTCGTCCTCGGACCAAGGTAACCTTTAACCTTCTTCTGTGATGAACGCCTGTGTAACCGTAGTTGTTCAGCATAGCGTGACGCATTTGGTTGACTCACTTATAGTGGCATGAAGAATTTTATGAAGACTCCCGTCCATTGTCGGCCGTCGCGTCGAAGAAGAGGCCGAGGAGTCCCTGTTAACGCCAAAATTTGGTAAGGCCCTGTATCAGATTCGGTCAAAAGGAAAATTGCAGTCAACTAGCGGAAATTGATCCAGAAGGGACAGATTCCGGGAGGAAGCCGTGAAGACCGCTGTTTGGTAGTTATTTACTGTATCTATTAATTAGGCAAGTGTTTATCTTTAGGAAACCTGACCTCGTGTCCGGTCAGGCCTTGTTAGTGTTTTCTGTTATAATTAGGAAATCATGTACCATGTCCAATAACGACTCGTGTAACTCGGGGTATAAATACGTACACCCGGGGACCTTGTAAATCATCACTCGATCAATACAAATTCGGCGCATCGCCACCCTTCCGACGGGATCTTGCTTCTCGAGCCGGGCTGCATCGGTTAGGTCCGACCTCCTGCAAGAGGGTAAGTCTCGTCACCCCGGCTATCTATCGGCTAGGACTTCCTCGGTTAGGTCCGATATTCTAGTCGGTTTATGGTAGTCGGCTTACCACGATATATTTATATTGTCTATGGCTGCATCAGTTCAGTTTGATCTCATAGATTGATTAGGTATATCACATCACGCGTGCGTAGATCATATCGGCTTAGTGGGAGCGGTTTATCATCAGTTTGTGCTGCATCGGTTAGGTCCGACCTATTAAATTGCAAGTGATAAATCGTTCCTGCTAGGTTGATACCTTGTATGCAAGCGTCTTATCGGAGCGTATGGCCGATAAGTTATCATATTTTCACATCACAAACGCATCAGATCTATCGGCCTATCGAGATTTTGCTATCATCGTCAGTCTGTGCTGCAACGGTTGGGTCCGATCTACTAGACTGATGGTAATAACTTTATTCTTAATAAGCCGATGGGCTTTGTGCGATGTTTTTATCGGAGTGCTTAGCCGATAAGTTATCTCTTAAATATAGCGGATTATACTGCTTGCTTTGTTATACATTCTCGCCTACATTACTATTACGATCGGCTAAGGGCCAGCTGATTGACTTACTCTGCCAACCCCGGGCACGAGCTCAGTCAAGTTCCCGAGTACAATCAGTGCGCAAGGACCCGGGCACAGGCACGACCTCAGGTAAGAACCCGGGCACAAGCACAGGTAAGAACCTAGGCACGGGTACGAACAGCGAACGAAGATCCTGGGCGCGGACACAAGCAAGAGCCCAGGCACGGGTACGGGCAGTATCTTCACGACGACATCAGTAATCTTAATCACGATCGGCTTGAGTTTATTTAATCTATTTGTTTATGCATCCTGCCTATTTACTTTATCAGTTTACAGCCGATTTTCGAGCATCTCTTCAATGATCAACTAGCTTAATATTCGTTTATTATTATGTTATTGCTCATGCCATCATCGGCTTCCAGTCGATGTATAAGTGCTACAGTGCATATCGGCCATTGGCCGATGAGATGAGTCCAAGCCGGCTTCCAGCCGATTGGCTCACGAATTTAACATCTTTTCTCCTTGTCAATTGCAGGGTCAAATTGACTGACACGCCTACGAACCTCAAAATTTTAAGACCTGCACTGGAGTGAAGCAAATCTCCCAGGCCTTCGCGTGTCTCCCAGACGCCGGACGGCCCCTGGCGGGTTTTCGGCGTCAACACGTTTTGGCACGCCTGGTGGGACGCGGAGTTTCAACAATCAGATTTGCGACATGGCCGGGAAAGAAGTCAAAATAGACAACATAATTCCGGTCAGCATGGAAGATTTAACAGACGAACAAAAACAACAAATTGAGCAAACTATGGCCAACTTTCAGAAGCTGTGCTTAGAATCCTTCAGCATGACAAGGCAAGGGCCGATTCAAAAATCTCAGTTTCCGAAGCTAGTGCTAGTTGGAGAATCGAGCCGTACGCCACCTGAGAGTCCACCGGTAAAACCCTTGCAAGAGATGGTGAATGAAGCAATTCATCACGCGCTCATCAATCAATCCGGGATTCTGGTGAACACACTTCATAATCTCATAAAGAAGACGGTGGATGGATCGATCATTCAAGAGCCTACTCGAGGTCCTGTTTACCTCCCACCAAAGGTTGAACCGAATCAGGTTGCTTACAACGTCAGCAGAGACATACTAGAAAACCTGTTTACACAGAACCAGGCTGGGGGGCAACAGGATGTTCCTGCTAGATATCATCGGTCTGCTTATTACGGAGGATATCAGCAAAACTATCCAGGAGGCGGGGTCGATCCAGGCACTTACCAAAGGGAGTATCATAGACAGAATCGGCAACAAACTCCACCTGTCCAGTACCAACAAGACAACCTGAGGGAAGAAGATCTATCAACTAGGGTTGCTGAAATAGTAAGGGAGCAGTTCGGGATCAAGGCTAAGGAACAGACATTTATGTATCGGCATCCATATCCTGAGTGGCGACAGGGTTCCATTACCACACCGATACAGGTCCGGATTTCTCTAAGTTCTCAGGGCAGGACAACACATCTACAGTGGTAACATGTCAGCCGATTCCCTGGCACAGTGCGGGGAGGCATCGGCTGAAGAGGCTCTGAGGGTTAGATTTTCCCTTGTCACTGTCTGGATCGCTTTTACGTGGTTCTCTCATTACCACCGAATTCCGTTCGGGGTGGGCCGATCTAGAAAAACAGTTTCATAAATATTTCTTTGCTGGAATTCATGAGATGAGACTGACAGATTTGACATCGGTTAGGCAACGGCCAGATGAAAACAGTACCGGGAATACGTTCAACGATTTCGAGACATCAGAAACCGATGTTACAGTTTAAACTTGAGCGATGGGCATCTGGCCGATCTGGCTTTCCAGGGTCTTTTGGCGCCAATTAAGGAGAGGTTTTCATCACAAGAGTTCGAGTCCCTGGCGCATCTGGTACAGAAGGTATCGGCTCATGAAAGCCGATTTCAAGAGGCGAAAAAGGATAAATATCAGAGAAGGATTGCTCAAGTTCAAGTTTATTCATCGAGCTTAGACGATGAGGGATCCGATGCTGAGGTTGGATTGGCAGAGTGGGCCAGGAACAAGAAATCAGTATCATGCCCATGGGTCAAGGATATCGGCAAGGAGGAGCGGTATGATTTTAATATTAGTAAAGCGATAAAATCTTTGACTTGCTGTTACAAGAAAAACAGATACAACTTCCGCCGAATCACGTGATTCCATCAGCGAGAACTAAAGAAGAAAAGATATTGCAAGTGGACAATACCATATCGCATCATACTAACGAGTGCAAAGTTTTTCGGCAACAAATTCAGTCGGCGTCGAGCAGGGAAGAATCAAATTCGAAGACAAGAACCCGATGAGATCGATGGGCACCCGTTCCCCGTAACATGGTCTACGCGGATCATCATCAAGGGTCAGGCCGATGGAGCAAGCGTCAAAGATATAAATCAAGGATTACTTCATCGGACATGATAGAAAGATATTCGAGATATGAGGAACAAAGGGATGAACCAGAAAGATATAATCCACATTGGGACTGCCGTTCTTCCGTTCTGCTGGATCAAAGGAATGAGACTGCCATCAGTTGAAGATTGCCCCGAGTGGCAGTTGATATGGGAGTCGGCGCGATTAGCAGCAGAGGTTTTCACAGATCGGTCGCTTGGAAAAGAGCATCGGTTCATAGCCGATTAGGGCCGATCCATGAAGAATTCTTTGAGGAGGATGAAGAGGAAGTGCATGAAAAACAAGTCCAGAATCCTCAATGGTGCCTAGTGGGATATTTACGAAGAATCAGAAGAGGAGGACACAACGCTACACACCGAGAGCAGTAGGAAGAACAGAGACAAGATCAGGAAGAGGCCGATCATCGTCACAAGAGAACTAAACAAGTGTGGCGCGTGAAGAGAAAAGACGATGAAGCTGATCAAATGCGCCCAGTAAATATGGTGGTTCTTTTACCTCGGGAGTATAAAGCACTTCATCGGATGAAGAAGGCAATGAGAGAAGTATTTCGCTCAATTAACGTTGCAACCCGATCAGGCCATATTTGATAAACCTGAGGATCAGAGCATCGGCACCTGAAGCCATTATATATCAAGGGCTATGTGAATGGGAAGCCGATGACAAAGATGCTGGTTGATGGGGGAGCAGCAGTTAATCTCATGCCTCATGCCACATTCCGAAAATTGGGGAAGACTGCCGAAGATCTAATCAAGACGAATATGGTGCTAAAAGACTTCGGTGGGAATTCATCAGAAGCAAAAGGAGTATTGAACGTGGAGTTGACAGTGGGGAATAAGACATTACCCACCACGTTTTTCATCATCGACGGAAAGGGGTCATATAGTTTGCTTCTCGGCAGGGACTGGATTCATGCAAACTATTGCGTGCCTTCGACAATGCATCAATGTTTGATACAGTGGCAGGGAGATCAGGTCGAAGGGTCCTAGCGATTGGTCAACCAACATTTGCAATTGACCGATCTACCAGTCTGGAAGCTGATGGTGTGGATTGCCTGTTCGGGAAAATATGGGAAGGAGACTACCTTAAGGTTACTAGCCAGGGGATACAGCCCATCCACAAGTCGGCTCTGAGTTGTTTGCTTCTGATGGGCTCCATTGAAGACTTCCGAGGGGAAACTAGGGCAAGGATTTACGTCGGCCGATGATTTGGAGGAGATCGACATAGGATCAGGGTATAAGCCAAGGCCGACGTACATAAGCAAAAGATTAAGTCCTGAACTTCGAGAAGAATTGATAACACTGTTGAAAGACTATCGGGTTGCTTCGCTTGGGAGTACCATGAGATGCCAGAATTAAGCCGATCAATTGTTGAACATCGGCTACCCATTAAACCAGGATATCGGCCGTTCAAGCAGGCTCCAAGGAGATTTAAGGCAGAGTTATATGAGTCGATCAAAGCGGAAATCACAAGGTTGTATGATGCCAAGTTCATAAGGCCATGCCGATATGCTGAGTGGGTTTCTAATATCGTCCGGTGGAAAAGAAAAACGGAAAATTGAGGATATGTATTGATTTCCGGGATCTGAATAAAGCAACCCCTAAGGATGAATACCCAATGCCGATAGCGGATTTATTGGTGGATGCAGCCTCAGGCCACAAAATTATCAGCTTCATGGACGGCAATGCAGGATACAATCAGATTTTTATGGCTGAAGAAGATATACATAAGACTGCGTTTCGGTGTCCTGGAGCTATCGGCTTGTATGAGTGGGTAGTAATGACTTTTGGATTGAAAAGTGCCGATGCGACTTATCAGAGAGCAATGAATTATATATTTCATGATCTCATTGGCTTGTTGGTAGAAATTTACATTGATGATGTGGTGGTTAAGTCTAAAAGTGAGGAAAGCCATATAGCTGATCTGCGAAAAGTGCTGGAGAGGGCCAAGAAATACGGGCTAAGGATGAATCCTAATAAATGCGCTTTTGGTGTATCGGCTGGGCAGTTTTTGGGTTTTATGGTTCATGAGCGAGGAATTGAAGTTAGTCAGCGAAGCATCAGAGCCATTAAGACTACGGAGCCACCAAGCAATAAGATAGAGTTGCAATCATTGATCGGCAAGATTAATTTTGTGAGAAGATTTATATCAAATTTGTCAGGGAGGATTGAGTCTTTTACTCCATTATTGAAGTTAAAAGCCGATCAAGAGTTTGTGTGGGGGGCAGCACAGCAGAAGGCATTCGATGAGATCAAGAATTATCTGAGTTCCCCACCTATTTTAATTCCGCCGCAGAAGGGAGTGCCGTTCAGATTGTACTTATCAGCCGATGAGAAGTCCATCGGGTCTGTTTTGATACAGGAGTTTGAGGGAAAAGAGCGAGTTGTATTTTATCTGAGCAGAAGGCTTTTGGATGCTAAAACAAGGTACCCTGCGGTGGAGAAGTTATGCCTGTACTTATATTTCTCATGTACAAAGTTAAGGCATTATATCCTATCGGCTGAGTGTACAGTAGTTTGCCAGGCCGATGTGGTTAAATATATGTTGTCGGCTCCAGTCTTGAAAGGGCGAGTTGGTAAATGGATTTTTGCTTTGACAGAGTTCGACTTGAGATATGAATCGGCTAAAGCAATCAAGGGACAAGCAGTGGCCGATTTCATTGTACAACACAGAGGGGCTCATGAAGATTATGTAGAGCCGATCCCATGGACTTTGTTTTTTGATGGATCGGTTTGTAAGCATGGATCTGGTATCGGCTTGGTTATTATATCGCCTCGGGGGGCAAGTTTTGAGTTTGCTTTCACAATTAAACCTTATCGGACTAATAATCAGGCGGAGTACGAGGCGGTATTAAAAGGACTTCAACTTTTAAAGGAGATCGGAGCCGATGTCATAGAAATAATTGGTGATTCTTTATTGGTGGTCAAGCAGTTGTCTGGAGAATATGAGTGCAGGGATGATGTTTTGAGGTCATATTATGAGGAGTGTACGGATTTGTTGAAGGATTTCAAGATGGTATCAATAGATCATATTCCCAGGGAGCAGAATTTAGAAGCCAATGATCTTGCACAGATTGCTTCAGGGTATCGGCTGAATAGGCAGGTTGAAGTTGAAATAGCCGATATTGACATTCAGAACAAGGCCGATGAATGGAGACAGGAGATAATTGATTATTTGCAAAATCCGTCGCAATCGGTTTCCAGGAAAATTCGGTATAAAGCTACTAAGTATGTGCTGCTTGATGAGGAACTGTATTATCGGACTTTTGAGGGAGTTCTGCTTAGGTGCCTGAATTTGGAAGAGGCCAAAGTAGTTATGTGCGAGGTGCATGAAGGCGTCTGTGGGACTCATCAATCGGCTCATAAGATGAAGTGGTTGCTGAGAAGAGTAGGATATTTTTGGCCGACAATGCTGGAAGATTGCTTCAGGTATTATAAGGGGTGTCAAGATTGTCAGAAATTTGGAAATGTACAGCGAGCACCAGCATCGGCTATGAATCCTATCATCAAACCGTGGCCGTTCAGAGGTTAGGGAATTGATGTGACCGGCCAGGTTTTTCCTCCATCAAGTAAAGGACATAAGTTCATATTGGCGGCGACAGATTATTTTACCAAGTGGGTAGAGGCGATTCCTTTGAAGAAAGTTACGTCCAAGGAAGCGATCGAGTTTGTAAGAGAGCATATAATTTACCGGTTTGGGATTCCTCAGACAATAACTACTGATCAGGAGTCTATTTTCGTGTCTGATGAGTTTCAACAGTTTGCTGCCAGTATGGGAATCAAGTTATTAAATTCATCACCTTATTATGCTCAGGCCAATAGACAGGCGGAAGCTTCTAACAAGAGTTTGATCAAGTTGATTAAGCGGAAAATTGATGAGCAGCCGCGGTGATGGCATACTACATTAGCCGATTCATTGTGGGCCTATCGGATGGCACGTCATGGATCTACTCGGGTGCCACCGTATCAGTTGGTATATGGACATGAGGCTGTTTTACCGTGGGAGACTAACATCGGCTCTAGTAGGATTTCTTTGTAGAATCAGTTAACAGCCGATGATTATTATAACTTAATGACGGATGAACTCGAAGATTTAGCTCAGAATCGGTTGAGGGCATTGGAAAGGATTAAAGAAAACAAGGCTAAGGCAGCTCGGTATTACAACAAAAAGGTGGTGAATAAATCGTTTGCCGAGGGAGATCTTGTGTGGAAGTTGATTTTGCCGATCGGGTCCAGAGATAATAAGTTTGGAAAATGGTCGCCTAATTGGGAAGGGCCCTATCGGATTAATCGCTGTGTGCCTGGTAATGCCTATGTATTAGAAGATCTTGACGGGACAGAGTTTGTTAAAACGCTTAACGGAAAATATCTCAAGAAATACTATCCTAGCGTTTGGATCAATTCTTAAATCGGTTAAGTGCAGCCGATTTCTAAAATAGTTCTAAAAGCCGATGTTTTTGCATCGCCTAAAGATAGCCGATATCAATTGATATCGCCTTTAGATCAAACAGAAATATTATCAAGGATGGAGGCAGGCAACAGGGCCGATCAGGATATATTACAGCACAACCAACATGTTTCGAGAGGCCATCAGTCATTAATTTACATGAATTTTTGAATTGTTTCAATTGCACGCAGGCGGATTTGGTCAATCTCATTAATGGCACGGATGTCGTCTCCATCGGAGCCCGGGATGGTCTTCAAATTCTTGCGCCGATGAATGACTTGACGCACCGTCGCTGCAACCTTAGCTTCTTGGTCTTGGATAGCTTGCGGCAGGCCGATAAGCTGGGATTCTGTTGCTTGGGATTCTGTTGCTTGAAGATCTTTGCGAACTTTTTCAAGTTCTGCCAGCAAATCGGTCTCCTTCTTCTTCAGTTGATCTAGCTTGGGTTGCAGCTTGTGGGGCAGCTGCCATGTCATCAAGTCTTTTCTTCTCAATCTGGGCTAGCAGCCGATCGGTTGAATGTCTGCGGTAATCTTCTGTTGATCAGCGCGATCGGCTATGCGTTGCCTAAGCTTGATGAGTTTAAATCTGTGAGACTCCAGATATGTTGTGGGGGTTAGTGCGTCGACGAGTTCTTTGGGCAGATGGTGTTCAATTTCAGCAAGTCTTGCCCGGATCGGCCCGCAGTCTTCCACTAGCACATCAATTGGGTTTTCCAGCTGACTGATGATGCTCGTTAAGTAATCGCGCACATCGGCTGGGAAGGATGGTTTGGTTACTGCGCTGGTGGCTGTTTCGTCTTCTGCTTCCAAGTACTTGCCGATGTCAAAAGAAAACAAGTCGGCTAAGGACTGCAAAATTGACATCGGTAAAAGGATCAGTAAGAAGCTGAAAGTGAAATATGGGCGTAAAGAGGTTACCTGAGGAAGGACATCGGCAGCTCGGGTGGCATCGGCTTCAGGGAGATGGATAGGTTGTTCTTCGGAGGGGCTGATGTCAGCCGATGGAATAGGAACAGTCTCATCGACGGCTGGAGGATTTGGTACTGAGAGTGGGGCAGCTGGAGAAGCCATCGGCTCCGTGCTTGGAGGGATGTCAGAGGAATGTTGAGGTTCTAGAGCCGATGACTCAAGCTGAAAAGGAAACTAGTAAGATGAATGGGAGCGGGTACTAATGTTGTCTGGGGAGAAGATGGCGTCGTGGCAACGACATCGGCATTGGTTTTCTGCTTCTTCAGGGAGGGGCGATGCACTAACTTCTTCCGTTTTTGTCCTATTGGCCGAGGCATCTTGAGGAGAGCCGATGGAGATGGGGCATCGCGCCCTAAGTTTGGAGTGGCTGATGGAGGTTGATACAGGATCGGCCAAACACTGTTGCTTGTCGTTGGGGGCTCAACGCTGGCAGCCTGCAAATTAAAAATGAGAGATAATCGGAGGTGATGATTAAGGCTTGCAGGTGTTACCTCTTCATCGGATTCAATATAGTCGACGTCGAGGTGGGAACAGTAGCAGGTGGCCGCTAAGCTAAATAGATGTTTCTTCCATTCTGACCACCATCGGACAAAGAGCTTGGTGTTGGCAGTGCAGACATATACTGTCGATGCTTTGCACCGGCAATAATACTATGGGGCTACTCGGCGACCCGGAATTCGGTGGATTGCAGAGGAACACGGGAAAATTATACTGGTTCAGGCCCTCGATGTGAGGTAATACCCTACGTCCAGTTGAGGTGTTATTCCTCTGAGGTGGTTTTACGATCAATGATCTGGTGTGCCCTCATGGGGCGCCCTGCCTCCCTTTATATACTGGGGGACAGGGGTACATGGTAAGGATCCCAGTCGGATACGACCAAGGGATTTCCTTATTAGAGATAGAATCCTATCCGACTAAGGCCATGTTTCCTTATTGTACAAGACACAGCCTGCCGGGTGCTATCTTATCTCTAATTACATGATCTGGCCCATCCTCTATCCGAGTGGCCCATGTGCTGGTAATGAGGTACCCGGGGGCCCATGGCTCCCACAGTAGCCCCTGAGACCTTCATAGTTGAGTCACAGCTGATGCCGAGTGCTCATCCTCCACGGTGAAGGTTACCCGAGTGCGATGCTCCCGAGTACTCTTTGTCCGAGTAAGTCTTCCCGAGTCCTGCTTCATGTCAGCTGGCAACGAGGCTATGAAGGGCTTCATGTAAATATATGAATAGTGTGCGCCGAATAGGCGCACCTATTAGGTGTTAGCCCCGACTTTGTTGCTTAATTGTGAAGACAATTAAACATAAAGTCAAAGATCTTTAACCTGGAAGTCTTTCCCGAGAGATTACTACTGGTATATGACTCTTCGGTATCATGTCAACCGGAATATAGTTTATAGTCTTGCCGAGTAGGAGACTACTCGTATATAGGACTCTTCGACTTTATGTCAGTCGGAATACAGTTTATAGTCTTTTCCGAGTGGCGTCCCACTCAAAAGCTAGACTCTTCCTCATCATGTCAGCGGGAATGGATATTTATAGCCTCTCCCGAGTAGTGCACTACTCGAAAATTAGACTCTTCAGCGTCATGTCGGCTGGAATAATGTTGCTCATGGCAACTGATGGCCACGCATGTAGGCCGAGTACCACTTTATGAAAATAAATCCATGACATGGTCAGGTGTTCCCGAGAAAGATACCTGCGTCTCCAATTTTAATGAAGACCTGCTTATGATCCTTGTAAGGATATATCCTCGAGACCTGGTGGATAAAACAGATACCCAAACACATATGTTTAGCAGTAAGGCTTTCATGAAGCATATCTGTTTACCTCATCGATCCCTGTGAGTAGCACCAGCGCTATAATTTCAACTCAGCCTGCGGGCGGCCCACATGGAGCATGCTACTGTAGGAACTCATGTCTTGTTGGCCCAATACCAACTGTGCAGGCCTGGGCCCATCTAGTCGGTTCAGGCTATAAAAGGATGGGGAGAGAGAAAAAGATTCCATCGTCTTCCCCAAAGCAGCCAATCTCTTCATCTTCCACCTTCGCGCCTAGCTTTTCGCCTCCCGCCCGGCTAGGGTTAACAGCAGCTGTTCCCCACCCGGACTCGGGCGATTTCAATCCTCTTCGTTTATTCCAAGCCCCCGATCCACTTTCCCCCAAATCTCAACACCTCCAGTCATGCCGAAGGCGACGAATCCTGCGGGTGCGCCAGGGAGTTCTTGGCCGATCTCGGATTGCGGCTCGGTGAAGCTGAGACGGCTGGAGAGCGAGCTGAAGTTGCCCAGCCAAGAAGTGATCCGTTGGCGGTCGGCGAGGGATGAGTCGAGCCCCAACCCCCGGCCTGGTGAAACGGTAGTTTTCGCCTCTTTCTTTGATCGGGGCTTGTGTCTTCCGTCGTCTGATTTCTTCCGCCGCATCCTTGATTTCTACGGGCTAGAGTTGGTGCATTTAAACCCCAACTCGATCCTTCAGATCTCCATATTCGTTACTCTTTGCGAGTGCTTTCTGGGTGTTGAGCCCCATTTAATCCTCTTCCGACACTTGTTCCATGTCAAGCCCCAGCTTCCAAGAGTAATATCAGTGATTGGGGGCTGGTCTTCAACTAAGGAGTGATGGGAAGAAAACATATATCGATTTGCCCTTGAAATCTTCTCTGAAGGGCTGGCACAAGGAGTGGTTTTACTGCCGTCGATCTAGCTCCTTCTTGCGCCCGTTTACTGGTATGCCGCCGGCGGTGTTGCCAAGCTGGTTCTTCGGAGCCAACCTTTGAAGAACTAGGCCAAGCGCATATATTGCTGACGAAGATAGATGACCTCAAGAGGGCCGGCTTGACGGGGCCCTGGGCGTGGCTCGTCGTTTCCTGACGAGGCGCGTCAGCCGCTGAAGTTGAAGAAGCGCTTTCGGCTGGGCCTTCAAAGGTAAAACACGATCCCGACCGGGTGAGCACGAGACGGCGGACAAGGGGGCAGTGACCGACACCTTGTTTGGCTACTTCTCTGAAGGATCGTTGCCACCGAAGATGATAACCGCGATGTTGCGCCTATAGCTTCATCGGCCGCGGACCAAGGTAACTTCTACCTTCTTCTGTGGTGAACGCCCGTGGAACGGTTGACTGTTCAACCTTGTGTGATGGTATCTTGTCGACTTGCTTGTGTAGTGGCATGAGGAATTTGATGAAGACTCTCGTCCATTGTCTGCGTCGCGTCGAGGAAGAGGCCGAGGAGTCCCTCTGATGCCCAACCCGACTCTAAGACCAGAGCGGGGAAGAAGCCGATTTTATATGGGGTCGAGGGGGCCATGACAGCGCGCGGTGAGTTGGCGGCTTGAAGATAAAAGGACACCGCTGCCACAACGCCACGCGGTCGAGTCCCAGGGCTTTTTGAGATCAGCGGGCTTGGGTGACGTTTCGTACTCAGCAACAGCCCGCCAAGGGGCCAACCAGAGCAGAGGGCCGATTGGGGCGAAGGAACCCGAACCAACCATACCGGAGCGAGCCGACTCAGGCGGTATGCTCTGCATCGATGACACCGACCGGAGCGAAGTGCCGATGCTAGCGGCTTCGCGAGGAGCAGGCAGGCTGGCAGGAAGCTGAAGTTCTCCAAGAGGTGCGCTATCCGAAGCCTTCTGTAGTCGTTGTATGTTAAAATACAATCCTGATGTCTGCTTCGTGTGTCAGGAAGCGGGCCGATTATCGACCTCAAAAAGGTTGACCCGTCTGCGCCACTTGATGAGTCCACCCCAGCCGAGCCAGCGCAGCGGCACACCTGCCTGAGCGGCGGCCAGCGCGGTCGCTGACCTGACCGAGGTGGCTCCGACTACAGGGCCACAACCGCCAGCGACAAGAGGTCTATTGAAATAGGCCCAGCCCTCCGAGGGCACCGTACGTCGCGGAAGCGGGGACGGAACCCCGAACCGGTCCCGATGTTGTAGGGAAGGCGGTGCCGAGCCAGGACCCCGTCGCCTTTCATGGTTATCCGTCATCGCATCATCGCCGTCGCCGCCGGGGGAGATCCCGCATTTGCCTCGAATCGAAGCTCCCCCACGTGTGATTGCCCGGACGCTTCAGTGGACCAACTCACGACGGCACTATGAAAAGCTTTGGCTCGATGAAGTCGTCGCAAGGAGAGAGCACGAGAGCCTGCTTCGTGCCGCATCAGCGGGTCCCAAGGGGTCACGGTATGATTCTTGTAGTGAAGCTCCAGCAATCTTCTTGTCTGATGTTTGACTCTGTCGTCGGTTTGTTACTTGTCCCGAGCAAGAAGCTCGTCGACCGCAACGAGGCGATGACGGAGATCCTGGTCGAGATGGCTCCCCACCGTCACGGAATTGCAACAACTCCGGGCATTGAAGGCCGAGATGGGGCGCGTCCACACGAGGAGGGAGGCCTGGCTGAAGAGCCGCGCTGATCAGCTCAGGACTGAACATGCACCCAAGCCTAGCGCGAGAAGATCAGAGGTAAATCCTCAAGCATATTTCCCGACTGGCCGTTGATGTATTCATCCAGCTACGTCGATCCCGACTGCTCGGTGTGTCACGACCTGTATGATCGAGCTCTTGGCTAATCTGTGGTGCAGACCTCGAAGCGGAGTTAAAGCCCGTGCGGAGAGGGAGTCGCAGCTGAAGGAGGCCGAAGAGCCAAGGCGAGCTTGAAAGGGTCAAGGCCGAGACAAAGGCCAACGCCGGGCTTGACCGAGAGAAGTTCCGAGTTGGAGAAGGCCGTCGTCAAGCTCGTAAGGAGAAGGCCGAACTGGAGAAGACCGGTAGCGGGTGGGAAGCCGACTACGAAAGTAAGTCTCAACCCGACTGTGATCTCAGCCAATACATTAGTCACCCTGTGTATAGCCGAATCTGACAAGCTTACTTGCCGGAAAGCGACCGATCTGGGCAGGCATGATGAGCCAACGTCCAGGCCAGTACCGGTTCTACACGGAGGAGATAAGGTCAATCAGGAGTCACGGGAGGCCCTTGTCGGAGTCCGTGAAAGGGCTCCTTGACCTTGTATGATCCCCGCCCAGTGGGGGACCAGCTGTAGCAGAATTCCTCAGATAATGGGGCGTCTCGAGGACGCGCGAGTGCCCTGAAAAGGTACTCAGACGAGCGGCGAGTTGCCGGCGTGGCCAGACCCTAGCAATGACCAAGTCATTTCCGAGGGCGGGACTTGCCATCGGGGGGATTTTCGAGGAACGACGCCCGGGGAGCGCTGGAGCTGATCTCCAAGGCGAAAGCCCGACTGCTGAAAGCATACCCGAGACCTGGGTCTTGTAAAGGCACATACATTTGGTCGGTGGATATATATGCTTTCATATACGGATCATGTGTAAAAATATGTGTCGTGCGCCCAAACTTTTTATTCGGTTGTCATTTGCTTTGGCCCGACATGTAGACTGCACGAGGTTAATTCGATTAGAACTTGATAAAAACGTTCGGAGTAAGAGCTATACTCGGCGAACGCATCAGTCTGCAAGGCTTTAACCCGGTGGCTGAAATAAGCTTGTATGTTATGACAGAACACATATATCCATGCAGCCCCGACTCACTACTCGATTGAACAGGCGGCGTATGATGTCAGGAAAAACGTCACATGGAAAATGTAAAAACTGCAGGTATAGAAAGGACGTAGCTTCTATATTCATGAAGTTGTTGATGAGGAGCCGTCTTTGTTTTCAGTCGGTAGCGCCTGGCCGCGTGACCTCGGCGATAATGACGGCCCTTCCCAGATGGGGATGTTGTGCTGGTCCTTGGTGTTTGTATCTCTTTTTAGAACTGATCTCTGTGACCAAAAAGCGCGGCATGGACATTGCATTGTGGTAACGACGCAGGCCTGAAGATAACTTGCCGACTGGATTGTTCGGCGTCTCTTCTTTCCAGCTATTAATTCGATCAGTCGGTTGTCCGTTGGAGTTGTCTCGTTTTTTTAACCGTCTTCGGAGAGCCGAACTTGGTTATCTCTGTCTTTTTGGTAGCATGCCTCGGTGCCGTTAGACCAGGAAGAAACTTTATGTCTCTTGTTTGCCCGACTAACCGTGGTTCTGAGAGACAGAGAACGGATTATCTTGTACCCACGACCGCAATGGTTGTAGCGGTTCGTATATCCTGGCCTGATGCCTTGTAGGCACCATGCCGTGGCTCGCTCAACCTGCTCTCTGGGTGTGGCCACATTTGTATTCTATTTGATGCCTCAGAAATCTATGACATAGGCCCGCCGTATTGTTTTGTAGTGCGTTGTTTTATGATGCGGTTAGGACCCCAAACCGTATAGTTATACTCAGGATGATCCTTTGCTCGTTGCCGCTGTGATTGTTGCGAGTTTAGCCTCATCCACTTGGGTGACTTTCCACTGCGACGTTTAATGCAGTGAACCTCCTAGCAGCTTTCATTGAATGGCTTCCGACAATGTCGAGCCCCCATTCTCTTTTGGCCGGAGATGGGATAGTATGAGTTGGGCGGGGGATTTCTTCTTGCGAAGAACTGGGCAACCTCGCACTTGCCGAACGATGTCTTTGCGTCTTGTTTTTGGGCAGAAGAACTCCCTGCGGTAAGCTTGTGGATCTGTGTGTCCTGGATGTGCAGTGGTGCCACATATGCCGAGTGGATTGAATGCAGGATTGCTTGCCTTCCTCGCGTGTGTGGTG